>JADRCD010230731.1:6775-21167 GCA_019843815.1 Montemys delectorum
GTCCCCAATGAAGGAGTTAGAGAAAGGTTCTATGGAGCTGAAGGGTTTGCAGTCCCTTAGGATGAACAACAATTACTAACTAGTACCCTCAGAGCTCCCAGGGACCCAACCACCAATCAAGGACTATACATGGTGGGACTGAATGTTCTGGCAGCATGTGTATAGTAGAGGATTGCAAATTCGATCATCAATAGGAGGAAAGGACCTCGGCCTTGTGAAGGTTTTGTGCCCCAGTGTAGGGGAATGCCAGGGCCAATAAGTGGGAGAGGGTGGGGTGACAGGCATGGGGAGGGGGGAGGCAAAAGGGGTTTGTTCTTGTTTTTGTTTGTTTGTTTGTTTTGGAGGGGAAAATGGGAAAGGGAAAATGTACATGTAAATAAAGAAAATACCTAATTAAAAAAAAAACAATAAAATACAAAAAAAAAAAAAAAAAGAAGAAGAGGCTTTAGGACAAGGCGGTGACGCAGCAGCAGCAGCATGGGATAGCTTCTTGGTTCTGCCTATCTGCCCTTAGTTGGTAGTTATTTTGGACAAAACTGCAAGGAGAGCTAAGTACGGATTTCCTCTTTCCTTTGTCTACCATAGGTCTCTCATCTATGCTCTGCATATTATTCCTTTTTCATCAAGGCATTTAGGATGGAATGCATGAGTCTGTTTGCATATTCCTTAACCTTGAGCTACTAGGAATCTCTGCTAAAGTCTTGTGCCTGGGAAGAGAGACACGTTCTCCAAAGCTCATACTTATGATCCGCCTAACACATAGATCAGCAGATCAACACAAAAGGTGACATGTATTACTGCTATACACTTCATACATGTATTACCTATATTACAGCTATACACTTCATACATGTATTTCACGTGTTACTGTTATGCATGTCATACATGCATTTCATGTATTACTGCTATATACTTCATACATGTATTTCATGTATTACTGCTATACACTTCACACATGTATTTCATGTATTACTGTTATACATTTACAATTGTTGAAATGGTCTTTTTTAAGCAGAAGATAAAACCCTGCTTAAATATCTGAACTCAGGTGTATAACAAGCACAAGCACTGACCACTAAGGACCCTTACTTACTGCCAATGTACTGAAAGTCAACAAAGCACCTTTCATTAGAAGACCCTTAGTGACACAGACATGCTTGTGTCTAGTGCCACCTTTAATGAGTCACCAAGAGCCCACTAACTCTGTTGTCACCCCCTCTGTACAGAGCTACAATTATAAGACCTTATTGTCTGCCTTGTATGAATCCTCAAAATGTTGAGCTTGTCTTTGGCACATGTAGAAGTGAGCCTCAACTCACTACTTATTCTGCAGTGTTTACTGGGCATGAGCCAACCCTGCAATTTCAGCAAGCTGTTTCAATGTAACCATTGGGACCTCTTTCTTTGTGAGTGTGCCCTGGGTGGTCTGCAAACTGTATAGCATGGTGTAGACCCATCTGGAGGGCAGCTGAGAGCAGGACCATGGAGCCTATGAAGTGGTTCTGAGTCCCTATAGCTGAGCTTCCCAGGTCAACCTGATGCTGAGGCTACTGGTCTGAAACCTCACCCTGAGAAGCATGGGTCTGCATCTCCCTCCAAGGCAGGTCAGCAGGGCTGGGAAGGCACAACTGGTGTCCACTGCACTGTTTCTCATACTTGCAAAGCACACTAGGTTTCCTTCTGTCCTTCTTTATGGCACAACTGCAAATATAAAGGGGGAGGTCATTTGAGGCCAATTGCTTTTTCTATAATTACAATTCAAATCTTAAAAGAAAATGAGAGAACAGCCTTGCCTTTACCCACTTTTGCTTAGATTACAGTAAAGAAAGAGTGTAAATGAGTCCTTGCTTCGAGGCACTGGCTCTCCTCTCAGCGAGATTAATCTTATTCTGGCATTTCACACTCTAAGTTGACTCAGATTACCATTGTCAGCTGTTAATGAATATTTTGCACTCAAGACATCTCTAAAAGAGTCTCTTCTTAAATTTTAAATGAACAGAGAGCTCAGATTGCTTGACCTGAATAGCTTCAATAAATCAACCACACACCCCATTCAAGTATGTGTGGACCCAGGAGCTCTGAGCTTGCATTACAGCGGGCTGAAGTAATGTTGAAAACATAGTCCACCCCACCCATCTCACTCCTCCTCAGCTTCCGCCTCAGCTTACAGGTGGTTTGCCAGAAGAATAGGAACTAGTTACCAGAAGATATTCCAAACAAATCAGGGGCTTGGAAAAATAGCTGGCACAACAAACTCACCCAGCCTAAGAGTCCCTCTGAGAGATTCATGTCCAAGCATAGGAGCACACACATCCATATCCTGTTTGTCTGGTATATTTTGACAGGTTTTTTTCTTCCTTTTAACATTATCATAACCCAGTTAATTATATCTCAGTTAAGAATAACCAGTGAGATTAAGAGCTAATTGATTATTTTTATATGTTTAAATATAATCCACAAGAACAAGTAGGACAGTCCCACCCACCTGTTTTATACTGAGTTTTTAGACTCTTTTTATGGACTCAGAGTTTCAGATTATAATTTATATACTTGTCAGCTCTGTGTTCCATGTTCTAGTTTCACCAGTTATGGAAAACTCATTCCATTTAGCAATTTAGTGCTTCTTACTTCACTTTTGTTCTCCATAAAAGTGAAGTGAGGACAACTTCCTAAATGTCCTCCCACTTTTAATGTCTTTGAGGAAGCTTTTATGTGTGCTTTTTGGAGTACATAGAATGCATAGGAGAAGGAAATAATGGACATCATGGGGGATAGGACAGAGTGAGGGCCTGTGCCCTTGACAACAGGATAGGCATCCTTGGGGACAGAATAGAGAAATTGCATGTCCCACAGATGACTATTTGCTCCTTCATTTTTGGTGAGAGGACAGGCTACGTAGAGCAGTGGATATGTTAAGATAATAAGTCTGCATCCTACAGAGGTGGGTAAAAAAGAAAGAGATCAGATGCCCCAAGATAGACCAAAGAGCCAGGCCATGGAAAACATAGCTCAGGCAGAAGAGCGTCCTCAGTAGGAGAGAGGAGTTATTTTAACAAAAGGAAAATTTGAAGCATGGGAGAAAAGCAGATGAGTGGAGGAGGCCAATACTTTTTCAATTTTACAACTGGCAAAGGAATGAATTCCAGAAATGATGGGCCAGTAAGCTCCACATTGATGGATTCAGAAGGACTTGTGGACAAGCTGATGAGGACTTCATTGACAAGCACTGATCACAAGATCCAGTTCAGTGAGCTTCACAGCTGGCTGTGGACTTTCTGTTCTAATTCCACTAATCAGCTTTTGCTGGATAGCAGTCACTACAGGGAAATGATGGGCAATCTCTGCATGGAAGGTAATCAGTCAACTGGAGCACCAGATGCCTTGGGCCTCCAGCTTCCTGTATCACCTGGCTTGAAGTATCCATCTGATACTCCTGTACACTTAGAAGGACCACAGTATAGCCAGTCAGAGCTGTTTCCATTACCCTGCTCAAAGACCTCCACTAATTAATTGGGGTCAAGCAAAGAGGGGAGCTCTAACAGCATGAGGTAGAGTCTGGTTCTTCATCACATGCTAACTCCCATTCAATGGTTTGGATGAAGGACAGAAAGCATGCTTATAATATTTGTGTATGATAGAGAACTGCAGGAGATAGCTGACACAGCACATGACAGAACAGAGCTTTAGATGAGTCACAGGAGGAGCTAGCAGCTTAGATGTATAAAAGTAAAAGCAAGAATCTCAGGGGTTCATGGGCAGTATTGCTCATGATTGACAGGAAACAAAGTTCTATATCTTTCCAGAATGGACTTCAATAAACTTTAGCATGTATTTGTAGAGGTTGTGTGCTGGTTTTAGGAGGCAGTAGAGACAATGCCTTATAGCCAGGCAGGTTTTCTATCCCATCCATAGGTTATGCCTTTCTTCTGCATATGGGAGCATGCAGCAAGGTAGGCTTAAGTCTCCCAACAGAAAGAGCTCTGAGCATAGGTAACTTGGAGCAGGATGTTGAAGGAGCTGACCAAGTAAGTGATAGACACAGGAAGATGACTTCAAGGGAAATTAGATAGCTATTTCTCCATCAGTACTGTGGATCGGCAACACCCCCTCCCCCTCGAATAAAGTGATAGGTTGTTTGTCATGAGAGTCATCCACAGGACCAGGTCTGAGACAGCAGAGTGAATCCTGCATCTTAGAAAAAGAAGCAAAGGGACCACCCTGGTGCCCACGAAAGGTTACCTGGTAACTTCTACCTACCTTCTCCCAGGACCTGAGCTCATCAAGTGCTTAGTACACATGGTCTCATTATCACTGCCCCCCTACACACATATACCATCAGAACTCAATGCCCCAGAGGAGACAAGACATGTAGGTTGAGGCTAGTTCATGGCCTGATCCAGAGGCCACTTTGCCTCATGTCTAAGTCTTTCTAGAGGCTTGAAAGCCCCACAGAATCTTCTCACTCTAGTGCGGTGGAGGCGCATGGGCACATGCATCCCCTGCTGCATTTTAATGAGGACCCTGCTCTGTATGGCTCTCTCCTTTCCTCCTGCTTGTTTCCTACAGCAGTGCTCTGCACAATGAGGTAATGCTTGTCCCAGGTCCAGCCTCTGAATTAGGGCAGCATGGGTCCTGAAAGCCTGATGAAAATGTCTATGGACAATTAACGAAGGAGCTGTACATGGTAATTGTTGGCTTCTAAAAATTACTTCCACAAGAAAGAAACAATAATTGCCTTTGGGTAAAACAAAAATGTGTGATAAAAGAAGACATGGTGCATGGAAAAAAAATGAGGTTCAATTGGAGAAGCAAATTCTCTCTTCTCTTTCTCTTTCTTTCTCTCTCATCTCTCTCTCTCTCTCTCTCATTCCTCTCTATAAATGTTTTAACAAAGAAAGATAGGAGTTGTGAGATACCATTGAAAGCAGAAAGTGACAGCTCTGCTTTACTAACCATAGTTGCTCAGAATACTTTGGGAGATGACAGTGCAGTGGTCACCCATGTCCACTGCCGAGGACCAGTCTAGCAGAGTGTACTCTAGGTCTCAGCCTGTTCACCTTTTAACAGAATGGAGAGTAAGAAGATGGAGCACATGACACTGTGACTCATCCACATCCTCCTTGACTTTGTTAGGTCATGCGCTCTAGCCATCTACCCACGTATCCAACCTATTACCCAATGCTCACTGTTCAATGCTCTGATGAGTTTGTCTTGTATCCATGCTACAGATGATTGCGTGTACATCCTGAGGCAATGGATCTTTCAGCACACAGGACAGAAATGTATACAGAGAATGCCCCTTTCATGAAATAGACAAAACAAAATGAAGGTTTCCATTGAACAGGCCTGAGAACATCTTAGTGAGTTACCTGACATTATAGGGATGGGTGACGGAGACTTTTCAAATATGAAGTAGAGATTTTTTTTAAAAGCCTATTAATGTTAAATTTTTTTCAAGACTGACCACTGGGTTAGGACTCAATGACTGTGGGGATTTGGAATGTAGCAGACCTATAGCCAAATGGTCTTGTGCTCTATTGAATTGAATCTACCATTCTTTCAACTATCAGATAAAACCCAAATATACCACCAGCCTCTACAAATGTAGAGGGGAAGACCCAAACCAGAGTTTTTTTTGCACTTTCTTGGAACATGTCCAGCTGTGTTCTGAACAATCTATTTAGAGAATGACTCTTTATATCCTGAAAATGAAGAGCTTTCATAGAGATGCTTCCATGGCAGAACATGTTATTTGAAGCAATCTGAATCCACGTTCTCAGTCTGTGGCCCCTCACATCTGGCTCAGAATCACTTGTCCCTGACTCCTTTGGGGGGTGAAGGCTATAGTTAACCTCAACATGAAGGATGTCCAATTGTTCTTTGCCATGCCTTTACACTAGATGTTTTACATTCTACATAAGAACCTGAAGGTAGATGGGAACCTGAGTTCTGTTGTCTAGAAAAGAGTCTGTGGGCTGCATCTGATAGCATGTCACTGCTTGGTATGAAGACTCTGTGCTTTAAAATTAAGTAAACTTCCTAAAAACAGTTCCACTTGGATAGATATTTTTACACAGGTTTAAAGGTACTAGGGGAACTTAACTCAATACCAAACCTCCCACAATTGTACAGCTTGGCTCAAAGCCAAGGGAACTTAAGATGGAAACACTTTATTCTTAATATTAGAAACATGCCTCTTACTCAAAACTCATTTATGTTGACATATAAAACAGTGAGGACTGGGTCTGAGGACATTCTACCAGATAAATTTATGAGCAGGATCCATGATGGGATTATAGTGGCGAAGACTGGAGATGTGGGAACAGAAATGAGAAGTTTCTGTGCATGTAACTGCTTTTTGCATGTGTTTTTAGATTTTTGAGAAGGAAAGCATGCTCACAGCAGAGGCCAGACAAGACGTTAAATGTTCCCTTGCATTTCGTCTGTCTTATATGCAAGTTGTGTGTGTGTGTGTGTGTGTGTGTGTGTGTATGTGTGTGTTTGTATGTGTGTATGATTTTGATATTCTCTTCACTTCATTTCAAATACGTAATTGCAGTTAGTGCAGTTAAATAGCCAGGGCTCTTTGAAATTCAGCTGTGAGACAACCCCTGCACCTATAAGATACAGGTACAGGTCTCTGCTGTCACCATGGAATCGTGTTTGAAAATGTCAGTGCTGGGTGGAGGAACACCTCTAAGTTCTGCATCTCCCAGGTAGCGTCAGCCCTCTCAAGCATGTGCTCCTTTTCTTTTAAGCAGTGGTTGGAGCCATATGCCCACAAACCAGCCTGCTTCCCCCTTAACCTCTGGGGTGCCTTCCATGGGCCTGGACTTTCCCACTCACTCACCAGGAATTCTCCTTGATCCATCCAGTGTCACGAGTCTGTTGTACCAGCTCTACATGCTCTTCATCTATGACATATATGACAGATGTCTTGTTTTCTTCTGTGGAGGGACTGCCATGTTTCCACTTTATGTCTTCAAAGCTAATCCTGAGTTCAGAATATAGCATTGTTCAAAGTCTTCGTGGGAATCTGAACTCCCTGCAAGGCTCGGCCTATATGATTTTCATGCATGTCCATTGCCCTTCCCCTGGATTTGTGTAGGTATGCTACTGGATTCTACAACTTTCTTCACATCCAGGATTCTCTTGAAATTGTTTCTGTGCCAGAGGCCTGGACTCTGACTGTGTATAGTCTGGAAGTATTACTAAACTGTCTGTAATAAAAATGTCCTCTATGGACCCCAAGTCTCCAAATGGGAATGTGACCAAGGGAGCTCTACCAAAGGCTTAAGTGAATCATTTACTTAAATCCAAGCCTACTTAAATGCAAGCTTTTGAAGAAGCTGAACACTTTATGACAAGCACAGAGCAACATCAAACTTTACTTTTACAGATTCCAACAAGCCACCACAACCCACTTCCTAGTGGTGCATGCCTCTCAGTTTTAAGTCCATCTAAGAAACTGTTCAGGCAACAGTTATGGAATGACTATAAAGTGTTAGGCGTGAAGGGCATGCATTTTCTTCTCATTTAATATTTTAAAAATACTGTTAGAGGTAGATCTAGTTGTATGTACATGGGGGTGAATGTTAGACAGTCAAACGCATAGACACAGGCATGGGTTATGCAAAGGCACCCTTGTGAAGATGGGTGGGGAGGATTTGTGGGGCTACAACAGGTTCAGGCATACACACAGGCTTAGATATAAGTGAAGCCAGGAAACCTATCTGACATTGCCTTGAATGCCAGTCTCAGTTCACAATTCTTATAAAAAGGATATCTACACAGATACACATGTGTGAACCACTGTTCTTCAAACCAAGACATCTGTTATGGGGTGGAGCCCTGAACACACAAGAAACACCATTGAAAGAAAACACATTTCCTCATGTATGTGGTTCAAAAGTACTATACAAATAGGATTTCCTTCTGGATAAAAGGCACATCCAACAATGGTTGAAGTGGGGAGGAAATGATCAGGTCAGTACAGTGTTTGCTTTCAAGCATCAAATTTGAGAGCAGACCCCATGTAAAAAATCAGTCATAGAGATTCCTGGTGCTGGGAAGGATAAAGAAGAAGAAGAGCTCCCTAGCTAGTTCATCTAAATTAAGCAGTTCTATAAAAGACCATGTATCAAAAAGCAAGGTGTAGAGTGATGAGCATCTACATCCAGCTTTGGTACATGTGCACATATGCGCACACACACACACACACACACACACATTTTTGTACCAAATGTATATCCAATGAATACCTACACATGTCTGCATGCCATCCCCAAAAGAAATCGATTGAAAATTAGTATCTACATGTGACTAGCTCATAGTGGATGGCTGAAAATCACTTAGGGAGATGGTTTCCAGGTTCACTCTAACTGAGGGGCCACTGGGCTCTGATTCTGAAGTACCTGGGGTCTTTAGCAACAGGATTTATCTTTCACCTCTCCAGACCAATTGAAGGCAATACCAATAGTTTGTGTATTTGGGGACTATCTTGGAAAACCTTGAGCAACAACATCAAAGAAGGCTTCTCATGCCTAGTGCTGTGTTTCTTTTAGATTTAAATTAGCATAATCCATAACTACATTCTAAATATTTTTCCTTGTATTCACAGATGAGTGTAGTTTTTATCCCTCAAAGAAGCTTCTCTTTGCCACATATGAAGGCCATTATAGAAACCCACAACCAATCAAAATGCAGAGTGTTGGAGCCCAGTCCTGACAGATATATTGACAACACAAATCCTGCATCTAAGGTCAGGAATCACTGTGGCAGATTATACGAGCCGGAGGATCAGAGAGCTTGCTCTGAGAATGTGTCTCTTAGAAATACAGAAATTATTCCCATGAAGTCTTACCAACATAATTACATAAACCTGAGCTCAACAAGGCTGATACCAATCAACAAAGTGGATTGAGGAAAGCCTCACACCTACACAAAGAACTATAGGCAACTAATGAATGCTGAAAGCAGGAGAAATAGTCAGAGAAGACTACACCAATTGGTTATCCAGTACTGAATAGTCATTCTGGAAAACACACATACAAGTAATATTATACAGACTGATCAGGTTGTAGTTAGGAGTGTATATATGTGTATGTAAAAATAATACATGAAAAAAGAGGCCATGAATTTAAACAAGAGCAAAGAAGCGTATCTGGGATGCTGGAGTGGACTGGATAGGAGAAGAGGAGGGGGTATGATATAGTTATATATAATTATAATCTCAAAAAGTACAAGTAACATTTTTTCAAGAAAAAGGAAACTCATTCAGTGCTATAAAATTAGGACTTACTTGGGTATTTTATTGGCGTCATCTGATGATCCTTTTGTGTTTGTTCTGGGTGTTTTATCATTTGTTAGTAGTTTGTGGAAGCTATAACACAATTGCTCAAGCAAGCTGGTTAGTTTTTGTCAGCTTGACAGAAACTAGGAATGACTAGGAAGAGGAAAGCTCAGCTGATTAATTTCTTCCATCAGACTGGCCTGTGGGCAAGCCCGTGGGGTTATTATTATGATTGAGGATTGATGTGGGAATGCCAGCCCACTATGGAGGTCCCACCCCTGCACAGGTGGTCCTGGCTCTTGTATGAACAAGGAGAAAGCTAGTAAGCAGCAAGTTCTCATGGTCTCTGCTTCAGTTCCTGCCTTCAAGTTCCTGCCTTGAGTTCTAAGTCTTGACTTGCCTGATGTTGACCTGTGATTGGGACACATAAGCCAAATAAATCCTTTCATCCCAACTTTGATTTTCTTCCCATAATATTCCTCTCAGCTATAAAGAAGCAAACCAGAGCAATCAGGTTGCAGTGGGTGTGGTTGAAACTGTCACAGAGGATCCTGGATTCAGACTGCTTCTGGCATGAAAGTCTGACAGGGAAGTATTTCTTTTTCAGTTTAACCTCTTAACATTAATACTCTTGTTTGACAAATTCCTTCTAATTTATATAGAAGTGAAAACAAATTGGATGAAAGATGTTATATAGTTCTGAAGCCAACATTATCTGAAAAGTTGTGTGTGACCTTGGTTTTCAGGATGATATATTACTGCTTTACTGGATTACATGGGTGGCCAAAAACCTAAAATCCCCAAATATAAAGCTTAAAACTTCTAATGAAACACTGAAAGTTGTTTTTTAATGTGATTTGGTGGCCTGTTGTAATTTTTTTACAATTTGTATTTTACTGGCCTTCAATAATTCATCATCATAATAAGAATTCTTAATAACTCATTGTACTCTTCACAGCCACAGAGGAATCTCTCCTGAGAAATTAGTGGGTCTCGGATATGCAGCTTGTACTTAATTCAAAGCACATGTTGACATTTTCATGGTTTTGGACTCAGATAACCCAAATCATATTCAATGCAGTTATTCCATGTTTTCTTCCTTTCCTTTCTCTCCTTTTGCGGATTCTTATCTAGGTGCTGTGTTCAAATGATAAATGCAGTACCTTTATTAGTATAATCCATCAAACTCTGATATACTTGAGACATTTTAGGCAAAGGGAATTTAAATGTCATTATTTTAGTAGAATACTATGAGAAAATGAAGAGAGATGATGAAGAGTTTATTCTTAGCATCTTGTCTTCCCATAGGTTCCCCACATTATGACTAACTGTAGTCTTCATGTATATTGCCCTGTACACTTCTACTTCCTCCTGCCTGTTGGAGAGATGGCCGCTTGGCCTCCTAGATTTTTCCATGTGACTCTCTTCAAACAACTGAAGGCCAGTGTGGTTCAGGCCCTCAGGATGAATTTCATGTTTTTGTAGTACTTTTTGTGTGTCTCTGCCATAGGCATGAAAAAAAAAAACTATATAACACACTTAGCCTATCTCTGGATGGAGATTAGTGATTGATGAGATGGAGCCATACCTGTCCAAGGTCAATGTAGATGGAAAATACAAGCAAACAAAAGCTCAGATCATTTATACCTCTGAGGAGGATAATAAGTACCTACATACCCTTTCTCCAAGCTCAGCCCAGATCAACCTGCACTGGAGAACTGACAAACTTATGGCTAGACAGTGTGGCATGCTGTATTGGGCTCAGATCTGGGGGATGGTTTGTTTAGGGTCCTTGCTCTGGTGATTCATGAGCTCCTGAAGATGCTCATCTCTGACCATGCACGTTGAGCAAGGTCTAGATTATCCAGACTCATGTTTTTCCTATGTCCTGTGACTGACGTTTGTTTATTCCTCTATAAAAAGCTTAAGTAGAAGTAACATGTGTTAATTATCTGTGACTTCCTGAACAATCACCAAGAAGTTAAAATCTTGAAACATTTCCTATTCATCAGCTCATAGGTCTCTAAATCTGAAGTCTGGCATGCTGGGCTGGATTCTCTCTCCAAGGTCATATGAGGCTAGCAGGCATCAGGTACTCTCTGGAGAGGGATATTGTAAAAGTTTGGTCACATACAGCTATAGGGTAGAGGTTCCTGCTTCTTATTGACTGGAGGAAGGGGCAAATGGAAGTGACATTTTCAGCTACTAGAAGTTTCCCACAGTCTCTGATGGATGTTTCCTATCATCAAAGCCAACAGCCACATGAACTTTGTTCTATAAAATCCTCACTTCTCTGACATCTCCTCTGCTAAGAAATGCTGACTGAGTACTAGAGGTCCATCAGGATATATCCATTTTCCTTTCTTAAAGTCCACTCACTTGAGACTTTAATTACATATGAAAAAAATCTGTTCACCTTGGTGCCTTCATTGCCATTTATTGAATGACTGGAAGATGTATAAACTTGGTGTTCTAGTTTAAATTCTCTTGCTGCTAATTAATAAAAAAGAAAAGAAAAACAAAGGAAAAGAAAATAAAAGAAAAGAAGAGTGAAGAAAAGGAAAAACACTATGGCCAAAGTAGCCCAGGGAAGAAAGGGTTTATTCATCTTACAGCTTCCAGTCCATCATTAAGGGAAGTCAAGAAGAAACTCAAGCAGGAATCTGGAGGCAGGAACTAAAGCACAGGCCACAGAGTAGTGCTGCTTACTGACTTGCTCTCCATGGCTTGCTCAGCCTTCATTTTTCGAGCACACAGGACCACCAGCCTACTAGTGCATCACCTACAGTGAGCTGGGAACTCTTATTTCAGTCATTAATCAGGACAATATTCCACAGGCATGCCTTCAGGCCAATCTGATGGAGGCATTTTCTCATTAAGGTTCCATCTTCCCAAATGTCTCTAGTTTGTGCTGAGTTGTCAAAGACCAACCAGCATAGCTGGGAAACTGTAATCTGGTTAGCCATCTTAGACTTAGTTACTAGAAAACATGACCTTGTGATTTTTACATTTTGTAGTTCTTTTATTTAATACACACTTGCTGACTCTTTTAATATTCTGACCCAGTAGTGACTATAAAGCAAATCCTAAGAGTCTATTATGAGATGACCATGTATATCTCACTGATAAAGGACACACAGTTCTTGGATGAGTGATATTCTACTAGTTACTGAGAATTAAGTACATATTATAAAATGTTGAGTGCTTTGTAGCAGTGAAAGTATTTTTTAGGGAACCACTGAGATTTAGTAACAGAGTATTGGGTGATGAACAGGAAGTGTTTGAAGTTCAGCTAGTAACTTGGAATGGAAATGTGAGATAAAGAATAAATGTTGGGAAAAATAATCTATCCAAATTTTACATGATTGTTTGACTGTCTTTCAAGAGAGATTCAGACTGTAAATTGCTAATGGCACTCTTCTGGAGATCTGTGTGGAATCATGGGTAATGACAGCCAACCTACCTGGAGAGAATGTGTTAGAATGGCAGAAGTCAAGAATAACATTTCATAAAACACATGCATTTTTCTTGATACTTGAGTATTCATGTGTGATTATTTATCCTCCACTTTGAAGTTATTTTAAGCACCTGTCATTGTGATATTATATTTTCTCCCTTTGCCAACTTTCCACACATATCCAATGTAGTGATTGGCTTCCAGTAGCTACCCAGTGACTGTTTGTTGATAGCTTAATGATAGACTTGTAAATCTATATTCCCCAGATGGTTCCCTATGTCTAACAACTGTGCCAAATCCTTAGGCCAGCAGTGATGATGTATTTGAAAGCATTATAAACTCAAAGACACTTTAATAATAAAATTATTATAAATAGTCATAGACACAAATGCAACTAGTCCAGACAAAACAATAGAATAGTGGTCCCCCAAGGGTTTATATAGTTAAAGCCTCTGTTATAAGGCAATGTGAGCTTGGGAAATGCATGCCAACTCCAAGATGGGATAAATGCATTACAAATACAAAAAGCAGGGGTTAGTAACTATTGTTACCCCATAAAGAAGAGAAGCCTTGTAGAGACGACATAGGAAGCTCTCAGTAGTGACCTCAAAACTGGCAATTGAGCAAGAGCTTTCAAACAAGTTATAAATTCTCATGAGCTCTTGAAATTATCTTTGTGTTCTTATGATTGCCCATTATGGATTCTGACACAAACCAAGAATATTACTCAGCTGAAGGTGATTTTCCATGTCTCCCTGCATGGAAGCTTCAGGCCCATTGAGAAACCTTGTCCAGCTCTGAATGAATGTGCATACTTTACAGCTCCTCTAAGGACTGTGGACCCTTGGCCAGCCACGAGGTTTGCCCTAAGAAAACCTTAGTAAATCTGACATCTTGTGGAGCTTAGCTTTCCTGAAGCTCTTTACTTACATCTTCAGAATGTGATCCCACAGGCTTCCTTACATATATGGACTCTCATGGGACATATAATTCATCTTCCTCAATAATTACTATTTTTCTTACATTTTTGTTTCATTTTTAAACTGATAATTTTAAAGCTTTCTTAACACCTCAAAATACTTGAGAAGAAAACTTAAATTTTGATTATGAAGTCAGCCTTGAGTCTGAAGTTGGGCATCAAAAGGTTCTAAACAGAACCTAGACTAAACAGTGAGCGTCCCAATCTATAGAGATGGTTTTAGTATGTTGCTTTAAATGGATGTGTAGTCTATGCTCTTTTGAATACCGTGATTTATAACTGAAAACCCAGGCCCCAACTTTCACTCAGTGAATGACAATTGTCTGTGGAAAGAAATGGCTTCCACTCTTCTCTGTCTCATTGGTTCAATCAGGAAGCCAGTCTTGTGTTTCGTTTGACCCTGCTACCAGATACTCTTGATTCTTCATTCCAGTCACATGAAGTTTGGTTTCTCTGTGATGTTATGCCCACCAAGTGTGGTCAGGCACTCACACCTCATGCCTAGTTGTCATTGAAACATGGGCACAAGTGACCTGCAAGGAAAAGATAGTTAACCACAGAGTCGTGGAGGCACTTATGAGATGGGAGTTATCTTCTTTTTTTCTTTCCTCCCTCCCTCTTTGCCTCTGCACACATATACTGGGCAGACATCCTTCTCAAGCCA
>JADRCD010230732.1:5918-25261 GCA_019843815.1 Montemys delectorum
CTGTTGAGCTTTGAGAATGATCCCATATTTGAATGCTTAGTCCTCAGTAGATGGAACTGTTTGGGAAGGGTTGTGTGGTGTAGGCATGTTGGAGGCAGTATGTCACTAGAGGTACACTTTAGGATTTCCAAAGTCTGCATTAGTTCCACTTTTCTTTTTATCTCCTACCTGCAAAAGTCATGGTTATGGTATTTTGTTAGAACAATTGAAAAGTATTCAAGATACCCATAGTTAACTAAAAATGTGTTTGCAACTGATACCTGCTGGAAAAGAAAAAAATCCATTTTCCCTAATGGATTTATCAATCAAACTCCAGGGTTAGCCTCTTGCCTGGGTGGGGGGGGGGGTGCCTTTGCTTTCTTTGTTTTATTTAGGTATTTTTGATTTACTGGGTTTGGTTAATTTAAATTTTATCTTTTTGTTTTGATCTATTTTAGAGAGTAATAGAGAGAGAGAGAAAGAAAGAGAGAACAGGGAAGTAGGTAAACTCTGGGAATATTTGATGAATGGGAAAGACACGATTAAAATATACTCAATGAAAGAAACTTAAATTTAAAATCATAATGCTTGAAGTTAGATATAAGTTATACAAAAATTCAACCTGAGCATCCAGCTCAAGGTCTTTTGAATGATGTACTAATTCTTATGCCCTCCTCATATAGTATATAAAGATAATTCACAATTGAGCCAGTCCTATGAGAGTTCTGTCATGACTGTTCATTGATCTATGAGTGGGATGCAAGCCAAGGCATGCATATGATTCTTAAACTTTAACATACATAATAACATTCCATTATTTTTATTTCCAGGACCTAAGGAGCTATGAAAATTTAAAGGTCCAATTTGATAGAAAAAACTTAGCTCAATCTTAATTGATTTGCAGGAAAAAACTCAATCTGAAATTACGTTTCCATCTCTAGTGTATATATTAATTTCTGGGGTAGAAATACTACTGCTTTTTTTTCTGCATTCAAGCTGGCTTGGGTTTTCAGATATATGTGTTAAATAACAAAATCTTCCCTAAACATTGAAAGTTTGGAATTTTGCCATAATTTTTACTTCCAAAAACTGTAGCCTGGCATTTATAGTCTCTCTGCTAAGCAGTATCTACTAACCTTTTTCTTTTTTTTTCTTCAGATAAAGTTAATGGAAAGAGGTACAGAGCTCTAATTGAGGAATAGAATTAGTCATAGTAGAGTTAGTCATATTACTCTGCATATTCAAATCTAGAGGAATAGGTATGAAGAAGATATCATGAGACTATAGATGAAGCAGACCTGAGAGAGTCCAAGAGAAGAAGGCATAGGGGGACAGCGGAGGAAGAGGAAATTTGTACAGAAAAGTTGCCAGGATAACAAGACAAATCTAAATCAATAACACAATTTATCATTACACAATGTGGAAAGGTAATACAGGCCTAGTACTTTAAAAGCTTAAAATGAATATATATTTTCTAAGCCTTCTATTTCTTTTTAAAATCATCTTTAAGATAGAAACTGATAAAACTTATAAACATGTGCATACATTTTTACATATTCTAATATATAAAAATGTTATGTATGTATATTTATATATACACACAAGGTTGTATGGATACAGGTTGTATGGATACAGGGTTTCTACTAAGATCTTTACTACTTTTTCATTTACTTATTCATCTTAAACCACTTTTTAGTATCAAAGGCATTCAATGGAAAATATTGAGATGAGTCTTTGCCTTCTGGGATCACAAACTTAAGACAAAAATGTCAACTCAAAATGTATCCTACCTACAAGATGTGCAGGGACAAGGACAGAGCAGAGACTGAGAGAATGGCCAAGCCACGACTGGCCCAAATCGAGACCCATTCCATGGACAAGAACCAATCCTTGATACTATTAATGATACAATTCCTTTATTCTTGCAGACAGGAACTCAGCATGACTGTCCTTCGAGAGGCTCCACCCAACCAGCCAATGGAAAGAGATGCAGAGACCCACATCCAAACATGAGATGGAACTGGAGGAATATTACAGAAGAGTTGGGAGAAAGATTGGAGGGCTGGAAGAGGACAGAGATTCCACAGGAAGACCAACAGAGTCAACTAACCTGGACCCTTGGAGACTCCCAGAGACTGAATCACAAACAGGGAGTAAGCACTGGCTGGCCTTAGTCCCCATGCACATATATAGCATTTGAGCGGCTCAGTCTTCTTGCTTGTCTCCCAACAACTGGAGCAAGAGTTGCCCTAAGCCTGTGGCCTGTCTATGTATCCAGGGTCCCAAAATTGACTACTTTGCCTTGTCTGGCCTCACTGGGAGAGCATGTACCTAGTCCCACAACAACTTTTTGCTCTGGATGAGAGAAGTGAGACACAGAGAGGGGCTTCCACTTACCAAAAGAGAAAGGGAAGGTGGAATAAGGAAAAGACCTGTGTGAGGGGTTACTGGGAGTAGAGGAAGGGCTGATACTGGGTTGTAACATGAAAAAATAAATAAATTTAATAAAAAAGAAAGAAATGCAAAGCCAAGGAGAGAAATATTGGTAATTTTAAGTTCTAATAAAAGGTTCTGTAGATTTGTTTCACTTCTGGATTATCAATTATATTACTCAAAGATATAAATGTAATCTCTTGTGGTTATTTATTGCTATTACTGTGGTTGTCATTGGTTTGTTTTTACTTTTTAAGGTAGGATCCCATTATGTGTCCTTTGCTGACCTAGAAATTTCTATGTATTCTATGCTAGCTTTGAACTCACAGAGATATTCCTATTTCCATCTCCAATTTGCTGGGACTAAAAGCATGAACTACCACACCCAACCTATGATTTTATTTTTAATATAAGGGTTCACATAGCTATGATGTGCCATGCTGCCAATGTTCCGAGTTTCTCACCATGAATGCACTCCTAAGCTGGATACTGTGGCTCACAACTGTCATTATTTACACAAAGAAGGCTGAAACAAGAGGACTGTTGCAAATCTGAGGCCAACCTAAGTTATATAGTGCGATTTGATGACCTGTGAACTGTGAAAGAGCAAGATCATGCCTTTAATTATTAAGCATTTCTTTATTAACAAACTTTTCTCCAGAACAGCTAACCCAAGACACATCCTTAACCATGAATGCCACGTAAGTGCTCAGTAGTCCAGTGCGGACAATTCTTTCCAGTTCTTTAAATGCGGTTGATAGAGAATGTCACAGTACTGTGATCCTGTTACTCGAAGCCATAAACATAACCTATGCTTGCATACTTTGGCTTTCCATTCATACTTTTAATTTCACAGTTTTCTTTTCTTGAAGTTCATGACATAATTGCTACTGATTTCAAATTCTGGTCTGCAGGCATATGCAAACTTCAATCAGATATGTCTTCCATTCGGCTTTCTTTATCCTGTTATTTCTTGTGGGTGTTTGTTCAGTGGTATTTGTGATTATTTTTTTTTTTTTGAAACAGGGTTTCTCTGTGTAGCCCTGGCTGTCTGGGAACTCACTCTATAGACAAAGCTGGCCTTGAACGCAGAAATCCACCTTCCTCTGCCACCCAAGTGTGGGGATTAAAGGCACGTGCCACCACTGCCCTATGTTATTTGTGATTCGGGATACACATCTATGTCATTTCTTGTAATCCTTTGCCATAAAGATCACGTTATCTGATACTTTTCTGTTCTCAGAGTAACTTCCCTTGGGAAATTCGGGTTTTTTTATATTGCTTGTTGACTACATTGTTAAAGTTGCATTTCTAACAAAGAGGGGGGAAAGAGGGGAAAAATAGATGTAACTATTTTATAATCTCAAAAATAAAAGAAAGATTAAGAAGAAGAGGTCATGAAATTAAGAGGGAGAAGAGCGACAGGAAAGGAGTTGGGAGCTGAGAGCAGAGTGGCAGTGATGCCAGTACACTACTCATGCATGACAGTCACACGAGAAAAAATAACTTAGGCTGCTTTTTAGTTTCATTTTTAAATAATTCAGCGTAGTTTTATACTTAATTAGAGTGAAAAATATAATTGCACAAAATGATCTGGGGGAAGCATTTCTAATTCCTGTTCCAGAGTAGCCACATGCTAACTAGTGAGTAATATTATTGCTAGCCTACTTAATTAGTGACTGAGCTTAAGAAAGAAGAGCATGGGCCTGTGGAAAATGATAGATAGGAATTGAAGTTGAAAATGAGTTTTTAGTTGTTTAGTTCATACAATTAAGTGTTGACTAAACTGAATTTGTTTGTTCTTTTAAAAAAAAAAATATTTTGACTATGTGATGCTACAGAAAGGAAATGTCATCTTTGCAGACCCAACCACCTACTGACAGATTGTTGACAGTGCCCTGATGATTTGATATAATTAATAGATAGTAGAAATATTCAGACTCATCAGCGTTTATGTAAGAGTGATTTTTTTGTTTCACAGTAAGACGTTTCCTCAGCCTATGCAATGCTCCTAGATCTGAGTCTGCAATACTGAAGTGTTCTTGGGAAAGTTTGGGGAAAACAGTTGCTCGGGAGGATATACATAGTTTACTCTGAGTGGTTATAGACAAACTAAAAGCCTAACATGCCCCGGGCTACTTTTCCATTCCCTGACATAGGAGTGGCTCTACTGAACACTCCTATACTTCTATAGTCTGTATTGCTTGTGCCATTACTTTGGCATAGTAAAATTTACTGCATTCAATTCTTGATTATTTCTTGATAGTCATTATCTCCTAAACCAATTGGCACATTTCTTATTGGCAGGAATCCTA
The DNA here is from genome assembly GCA_019843815.1 of Montemys delectorum. Classification (NCBI taxonomy): domain Eukaryota; kingdom Metazoa; phylum Chordata; class Mammalia; order Rodentia; family Muridae; genus Montemys; species Montemys delectorum. Next base: position 10,646 of record JADRCD010230732.1, read on the forward strand.
AAATTCTTGTTTTCTCTCCACCACCAAGCCCCATAACAGAAAACACTTTAGTGACTTATGCTTAAGCAGTGGCATATACCATGCAGTTTGCTGATGGGCACCCCTATGCTAAGTTCATAGGTCGTTTTTGAACTTCAGGAAGCCATGAAATACATATTCTGGACATGGCTCTGAAATGGGTTGGGATTCTTTCCATGCAACACCACTTTCTCTTCTTCAAACTAGCAGCCCATGTCACTCTTTACACCCTGTGATTTTACAAGTGTACTTCACTTCCTCAGCTTCTGCATATGATGGAAACTATGCAAGGAGTGGAAAGATGTGCTGAGCAATATCCTCCCAGGTGTCGCTGGCAGTCAGCTCTTCCCATTTTCCAGATCAGCCTGCCCTTCCCATAAAACCCACAGCTGCTGACTGCTGGCTCTGCCACTGCTACCCGTTCTGCCTCTTCATCACATAGTCAGCATGACTTTTTTTTTTTTTTGCTCAATCAAACTTACCCCAACTCATATTGTTCCATTGGAGTGGTCTAGCTGCTGCTGCTGTGATTTCCCAGCTATTAACACAGACATTACAGCTTTCTAACCACTCAAAGGCTGCAGCAACACAGCCATCCTGGATGGCAGCCACTTCAGGGAAATCTCAGACAGATGGCTGTTTGCAGAGGGCAGAGAAATTAGCAGCAGTGCCTCTCTACACAGTGATGATGGATTTCCACCTCAAAGGAAGGAATGGACATTAATCCCTCTGAGAGTCCGTGCTACTCATTCTATGCCATGCTATTCACATCTCATGGTTCATCTCTGCAAACAGCAAGAGGTACCAGCAGATGTCGGAGCCCTGAGAAGAGGGAAATCCTATAAACATGAAAAAACATCATCTATGCTATGTAAGGAGAAGTCTGAATCTACACAGAAACTATGTGAGAAAGCACTTAAACCTTGCTGGACTCTTGGATTTTTTTTTCCCTTAGGCAAAATGGAGAGGATACACTTTATCTTGTAGGTTTATGGGAGAACTAAGAGTGCTGTTTCTGCAAACATTGCTTATTGCTGGTGTTCAAGGGATGTAATAGCTAACATTCATTTCTAAATTAATTTGAACAAAACACAAGAACTAATAATTTCATAAAGCCTGCTAAAAGTATCTGCAACAATGTTTACACAAATGATTTGATCATGAAGGCCACGACTTAATGAATTGATTGATTGATCCTATAATGGCATCTTTTGGGAAGTAGTTTAAGATGGAGATGGTGCCCACTTAAATGAAATGTGTCATTGGGAGCATGTTCTTTGGGCTACATCTTGCTCAGATCCTTTCTGTATATTTCCTCTCTTTGCTTCTTCACTCCCTTAAATGAGCTGCCATGTTCTGCCGCCCCCTCCTGACAACAATTGATTGACACCTTGGAAACTGTGAGCCAAAGTAAATGCTTTCCTTGTTTATGTGATTTAGGTCATAGCTACAAGCCAAGTGATTAGCACAGTGACTAAGAATGCACAGCAGACAACAGGCGATGATAGTAATAAGCTTCATCAACTGCCTCCATTTTCTTATTGTTTTCTTTCGTCCCTGAAGAAAACACTCTTTCACTAATTTATAAATCTGGATAGTGTTTTTTAAATATTGAGACTTTTCTATTAAACACAACTGCATTTAAATATACTGACAATAAGAGCATACACATCTTAAGGTCCTTTCTTCATTAACTGATTAAATAACTCCTATGATTAGTGTTACTTACGGTATATCAAAAAGACTCTCACCAGCACGACGAGAACTTCCCCGTATGTCCCTCTCCACTTTCTTAAAGATTTCGGAAGGCAACAGTTAATGTGCAAATTCAGAGGAGGATATGAAACTTTGTACCAAAGATGTAAGAAATACTCTATATCAAATGCATACTCTCCTAAGAGACAAGATCTTGAACCATCGTCTTTATAGTTGCCGGCTTGCTCCTTATCAACAGCAATACTGTGACTACCAAGCCCAGGACAGCCGCTTCAGTGACTACATTCATAATTTCTCTATGCCAGGACTCTTACCCACAGGCTGGTCTATAATCATGAAAGAAGAATCACTGCCATTGGCTAAAGAGTACACATGAATACTGATATAAGCATTCTAAATTGTTTTTAAAAATCTCTGAACATCATAATTTATTTGTAAAAATCTTAAGAATTTTATAGTGATCATCTCCACATGAGTTGGGACACCTTTTGGTGTTAAGTTTAATCTGAAATATTAAATAAGTGACAGTAACTGAAAACTTTAATTTTTTTTTCTAAAAGATTTATTTATTTATTATATGTAAGTACATTGTAGCTGTCTTCAGACACTCCAGAAGAGGGAGTCAGATTTGTTATGGGTGGTTGTGAGCCACCATGTGGTTGCTGGGATTTGAACTCAGGACCTTCGGAAGAGCAGTCAGTGCTCTTAACCACTGAGCCACCTCTCTAGTCCCAAAAACTTTAAATTTTAATGATCACTAAAGGACATACCTGACTACCAATTTATTGTCAAGTCAAGGAAGTTCAAAGAATGTTTTAATGTTCTAAAATTAGTATACCAATTATTTGTGTGCATATGCATGTTAAGATACCTTAAAATTATGTATCTCATTAATAATTATCTTCCTAATTTTTTAAAAATATGATTCCCTCTTTATCAAATTAAGGTGTATGAGCTTATAGTTAATTTTTTGCATGACTTACTACCAACTTTATATATCTTAAATCTAAATTAAGAAAGGCTTATATATCATTAATCTTAAAATGGTCAGTATATAAATAGTTACATATCTGGAAGAAAAAAGAAATGATAGAAAATTAAAATAAATACTAGGTGCATTTTAATTAAGGAATTCCCAGGTTACGATGTTATTCTGCACCATACATGAAAATGTGTTAAAATTGTACACAACAATCTAATTATTCTAAACACTGTTTTTTCCTGAAGGATACTCATACATTTTTTGCCTTGCAGTTTTGGCATTCTGAAGACTGTTTATGTTACAGCAACAAACATATGCTGAATTCCAGCTGTGTTCCGGAGCAAACCACTCTCACGGACTCCTTAAAGGAAAGGAGCTACTTGGTTCCTGCTGAAGTGAGACCCAGGGCTGTCCACATGCTGGCAGGGTATGTTGAACATCAAAAAGAGATTTATTCAAAGTGGAAATTGGCTACGCATACTTGAAGAAGCACAGAGAGATATCGTGGCATCAGAAACCTAGGAAGGTGGCACAGAAATTCCCCCATTCCAGGCCATCTGCAGAACCCCAGGCAACAGCATCTGAAAAGGCCCAGCCCAGCCTCACTCAGCCATGGAAGACCTTCCACCTTGTGCCCACGCAGCGATCCCACTGCATATTTCCCTATGGAGTGGGCAATATGAATGAAGACCATCAGTAATCTTTCAGGGGAGATGGACAGTGTCCTTTCCAGGGATTTCCCAACTGAAAGCAAGAAAAGCATTTCTCTGCCTTGTTTTCTCTTTCATCTCCTCCTTCCCTAGTCAAGACACTCTACCCATCTCTCTCTCTCTCCCTCCCACCCTCATTTCCATCTCCACTTTTATCATTTTCTCCATCTCCATCTGCATCATCTCCATATTCACCATGTGCATCCCTATCTCCTGAGACTCTGTACTAAGTTCTTTTCTCGGAGATCTTCTCTATCAGCCACTTCAGGTGTCAGGACTGTGTGCCAATCTGAACAAAATAAGGAACTACTCGTCTTCTCTAGTTTCTATTTACTTTTTCCAAGATTATTTTGTATAAGTAAGTTAAGTGAAAATACAGTTAGGAGCCCAAAGCAGAAGTTTTTGTTTTCTTACGGCAGCCCCCAAAGTAATATATCAAAATGAAAATAAACATAAAATAAAAACAAATGTCTTCTATCAACGCCACAATTTCATTACAATAAAAGAGATGTTTTTAAACTAAATGAAGGAAAATTTCATTAACACAAGTGTGAAATTTCATTGACTGTAATTTAGTCATATTTACGAAAAATTGACTGTGCTTGTCTATTTATTTTTGTTTCACAGTCCACATTGACCATACAGCCCTTCCTCTTAACATTAAGCTGCATTTAATGATAAATCTTGAATATCAACTTGTTGGGATTTAGAATTATAGCAGAGGATAGCCAAGTCAGTCATCAATGGGAGGAGAAGACCTTGGCCCTGTGAAGGTTCTATGCCCCAGTGTAGGGGAATACCAGGGCCAGGAAGTGGGAGAGGGTGGGTTGGTGAGCAGGGGAAGGGGGAAGGGAACAGGGGATTGTTTTAGTTTTTGGGTTTATTTTATTTTTTCTTAATTTATTTTCTTTTTCTTTTTTCTTTTGGAGGGGAACCTGGGAAAGGAGATATTGTAAATAAAGAAAACATCTAATAAAATAAAAAAATGAAAAAAAAAGAATTATAGAACCAAAATTCATGTACATATGAGAGAAAAATTCTGGATGAAATTAATTGAGGTTGAAAGACATATCTTGATTGTGGGTAACAACATTCCCTAGGCTGAGGTCTTGGAGTGAATGAAAGAGAATATGAGCTGCGCATCAACGTCCATCCCCCTTTGCCTCCTCCTGGAATTCCTGGGTGAAAAGTGACTAGGTATCTCATATTCCTACCACTATGACTTCCACCATGATGGATGATACCCTTAAACAATGCCAAGGATGATACCAGACAACAAGGCCAAGATAGGCCTATCAAAGAGCAAAAGTCAATAGGCAAAAGCAAAAGAGGAGTTATAAACTTGTAAAGGGATGTACTCAGTGCCAGAAGAGCTCCATCAAAGAACGCTTCCTGGACTAGCCATCTCTTCTCTGGAATATGTAAATTTAACTTTTCGACTGAACCTACTCTATGATATAAAGCATAGATCCTTCAACCAGAGGACAAAAAATTACGTTCAGATTCTAAATGTTCATTTAAAAATATACATATTAATTTCTGGGAATTGTTTCCTAATTGCATTTTGCCTATTCTTTTCATAGATTCGAAAATACAATGAGCTCATTAAATTGAAAGCTTTTCTCAACCATTAGAAGCATAATACAAACTGCTTCAATGAAGTATATATTCAGTCACTCAACAACAAGCCAAGCTTTCAAATTAGCATTTGCATTAGGGAATGACTTGGATATAATATAAAATTAATTCTTTACAAATTTATAATGGCTTTCTCAAAATGTTACTGTCACGTTTGTCTCTCTCTTTCTTTTTTGAGAACATACTTAATTACATCATTTAAGAAGAATGGTACATCAAGACCTAGACACCAGTCCTTTTAAAATTAGGTAAAAATTACAATTGTAATGAGAAAAAAATGAACTTTAAAATAATACCAAAATCATGTATATAATTTTTAATTTCACAGAAAGCTGACATCAATTTCCATCACTTGGTAACACTTTTGGCAGGAAAATTTTGTCCTTCCAAGGTAATGCAGTTTTGGCTCATTCAAAGCTTGCTATAAAAATATTTGACCAAAAAAAAAAAATCAGATACTATTCACTTCACTTTCTCAAGTGCCTACTACACATAGAATCAATTAATGGTGAAGATAATTGCAAACTATAAAATTGCTAATTGAGACAAATTACCCATGATGACATGGTAATTAGAGTAAATGATAAGGTCAGATAGATATGTGACCTAAAAACATTATTTAAGACATTTATTTTTTTTAAGGAACATGTCAAAATACAATAAAAGATAAAATACAGTATGTTGCAGTTCAAAACAGCAGCAAGGGGAAGAACTATGTGTACAGTTGCTATCAAGGCACATTGTCAAAGTAGGTCATGCAACACTGCTAACCTCCTCATTATCATCTTGGTTTACAGGAAGTTTCAGGTTACATCATCTAATAGTTTCTAGAATACTTGCTATTTTAAGACCATTATTCATGCTATAATCATTTGTCCCAGTACATATCTATACCAATAAATTAAACCAAATCTTCAGAAACAAAGATTTGCCTGGTATTTTCTCACTATAAAAATCATGTTTTCCTTTCATTCCTTCTTAAAAGGGGGAACCAAATACCCAAGGAAGGAGTTGCAGAGATTAACTATGGAGCAGAGACTGAAGGAAGGACCAGCCAGCCTAATATAGCTATCTCCTGAGAGGCTCTGACAATACCTGACTAATACAGATGTAGAGGCTCACAGCCATCCATTGAACTGAGTACACGGTCCCCAATGAAGGAGTTAGAGAAAGGTTCTATGGAGCTGAAGGGTTTGCAGCCCCTTAGGATGAACAACAATATGAACTAACTAGTACCCTCAGAGCTCCCAGAGACTCAACCACCAACCAAGGACTATACAGGGTGGGACTGATTGTTTTGGCAGCATGTGTATAGTAGAGGATTGCAAATTCGATCATCAATAGGAGGAAAGGACCTCGGCCTTGTGAAGGTTTTGTGCCCCAGTGTAGAGGAATGCCAGGGCCAATAAGTGGGAGAGGGTGGGGTGGCAGGCATGGGGAAGGGGGAGGCAACAGGGGTTTATTCTTGTTGTTTTTGTTTGTTTGTTTGTTTGTTTGGTTGGTTGGTTGGTTGGTTTTTGGAGGGAGAAATTTACATGTAAATAAAGACAAAAAAGAAGAAAAGAAAAGAAAAAGAAAAAGGAAAAAATTAAAAAAGAAAATCATGTCTTCCATTGCCATTATGCAATAGCTGGTAATATGTAGTTTTTGTGGGAAACCCAAAGATCAAGAACTAAAACAAAATCATGGATAACCACATCATCCACTGACACTCAGTGCTTTGAGTTTTGCTGCTGCATGAACATTTCATACATTTTGTAATGTATTTTAGTCATTTTACACACTATATCTCCTCCCTCATCTTCCTCTCTATCCAACTAGAACCTTTCTCAACAAGCTTCTGTCCTTCTTTCATGTCCTCTAGAGTGCGGTCCACTGAGTAGCAGTAAGATGTCCTCACTTGAGCCTGGGTAGGAGATTGTTTAGTATAGCAAGAGCAACATAGTTACGGCTATACCACTCAAGAAATGACACCACCTACCTCAATACTCTATTGCTAGCTATACTGGAATATAAGAAAGTGGTTTTACTTGCCACACAACACTGCACATAACATTTTATAATATACTTATGTACACATGTTGTGAACATATTTCCCTATCTAAACTAAGTAATATGTACTTTATAATACTTTATCATTGGTGGATTCCAGTACATGATTAATTAATGGTGCACTTTTTGGAGATGTTTGGAAATGCACTTTCATTATAAAATATTGTGATTATCCTATGAGCACATTCTTGTTTACAGTAGGGGCCATTTCTCAATTTTTTTCACTTGTATTACTGACAACATATTAGAAGTTAAGGAGGAAGATCAAAAACATATAGATGTAACTTTTCTTAGTTTGATTCTGTTTATTAAGATGATATGAAGATCAAAATAAGTATAGATGTCACAACATAACGATTTAACAGAAGTATTTGCCTGCTGTTGTCCAGGTGTGCACTATCTAGCCTGGAAATGAGGTGGTAGTGCCAGCAGTATGTCTGAGCAGGTAACGGTGCTGGCTGTCAAAACTAGGACCAGTGCTTACGGAGGAGAAGGAGAGAAAAACCTCCTCCAAGTGTTCCTTTCAGCTCCACACTCTTGATACAGAAAACATGCATGTATACACATACACACAAGTGTATACCCATGCATAATTAAGATGCAATTTTAAAAGTAAAATAAAATGAGGTTGCAGATGACAATGAAAATATAAGGGGACAAATGAGCATCACTGGGATGCCTTACAGACTCTTAAATGAAGCAACCGTTGGAAAGACCTCCAGAGGCATCCCTCATTATGCCTGAAGAATGTTTTCCCTGTGCACTGATGGACTATCACTCCTCAGAAGCCAGAAACAACCTCCTCATGAATGTATTGTATGAAAGCTCAAGCTCTATCAAAGCCTGTCATTCTGCTAAAATACAAACCGTATGAGTGCCTCTGAACTTACTATAAAAAGTAGGTGGATGCTTCGTGAAATCATTTACTGTACAAGCCTTAGCAACGAAAAAATACAAGCTTGCACACACCTCAATTTCATTAAAAATACTCAAAAATAAACCCAGTTTTTATTTTTTGTTAAAATCCTCAAATATTGTGAAGAGTGGATAGCTAATAGGTCAATCTCGAGCAGTTTACTAACACAAACTGATGATGTAAGTCCCAGTGCTCCAAGGTACAGCAGGATGGTTGAGACATTACTCACATCTTTTGTAAATGGCTTGGAGAAAAAAGTTTGAAAGCACACAATGGGAAGAAATGATAAATACTTAAAGAGAAGGAAATGTTAATTATCCCATTTTGATTATTGTCCATTGTATACAGGTGTCTGATTATCACATACATCCATAAACACAACTGTGTGCTAATTATAAAGAAAAATAATGGAAAAAATGATCTGATCTTTTCATATGCTCAACATCATCCTTGAAAATATGAACAACTATGTTTGCAAAATCCTTTAACAATAAGCTTTGTAGAAGTTAATTGCCTATTGACTAAATTTTGTCTAATGTTTATAGAGTTTCTCTAGTGTTAACATAGGATTATATATTTTTGTCAAGAACTAAATCTTTTCTATTAGCATTTCCATGCTCTTCAACCTAAAACCAACCATTCAGTTTTAATATTCGTTTATCCTATTTCCACTTTCCACTCTTACTTGTCCATCTTTCTGTTGGCGAGGGTCTTGTGTAATAGCTGTGTAGCAGTCTCTGGCTCCCTATGCCTATCTTGCTGGAAAGTTCCATCATACCTAGTTTATGCAATGTTAGGAATTAACTGCGACTGCACAAGCTAGGGAAACAGAGACGCTTCCCTTTCTCGTCTCTTCTGTGTTTTTCCTTTCCAATCAAGCCCAACATGGAAAGAAAATGGCAGTAAGATGTGAAACTTTCTACTTATTTCTGTGAGGAACTCATTTTGGCTGCTATATGGCTTCAGCTATTTCCTCCTCTGTTGCCAAGGACTTTAATGAAGGTATTTTTTGTCCCTTTGAATACCACAATTAATGGCTCAATTACAAGTCCCCATGGAGCGTTTTCCATTTCTTCTAGAAAGCTCCATACTTGCAATGCCTGATTCTGAGTGTTCCTTTGTAAGCTAAGCAATCCAACTCCCCGTCATGGATTCTAACCGTAGCAGTGCTGAGGTAGCTCGCACTCGGTGTCTTATGGTCACTTGAATGGGACAGCTCTTTGGGAATTTAATTACTTTTACTGCAGTGAGACTCAGGCAAGACTCCACAGGGAGCTGCTCGGAAGACAATCTAAATAATGGTTGCCCCACTGCCATTGGCATTTACCCGTAGGAACTGTCTGGCTCATGTTCATCCAATTTCTCGTACTTTACCAAAAGTTACAACCCAAAAGTTTCTTTCACCACCACTCTGCCCCTCTCCTTAGTAAATCAAAAACCCCAGGCTTTAAATGACTAAATTATCTTACAGAAAAAAAATGCTTTAACTCTGATTAGATCTTAATGGGGACATAGTATAACAACCCAAGGGTATCTACTGTAATTCCTAGGGTATTCGAGAAGCAACTGCTTTTCACAGAATCCGGTGCCATCTGCTGTTCTTCTCAGACTGTTTCTGTCTTACAGACACAATTCTCTTTTCAGGATGCCACTAACAGACTCATTTTCACCCATCTTCCTCTTTCTTCCGAACAGTTCTGCTCTGCTCTTTTCCTTTTCTTTTCTTTTTTAAACACTCCGGGAATGACTTCAGTGACTCCTCAGGGGTGTGTGCATGAGGGATACTTGGCATGATATTTACAGTGGGAAAATAAACGAAAGAAAAATTATCAGAGAACTTGAGAACTTCTCTAATTTGTTGTTGTTGTTGTTGTTTTGATGATACTAGGCAAACCATCCAAGCCCGTCTGTACTCAGCCTTCTGACTCATAAAGTGAAAGTGAAGACCAAGTCCTCTCCAGGACTAAACAGAGAAACCCTGTCAAAGTCCTCTTAAAATTACAGTTACATTGTGTCTGTGATTAAATATTTACGTCTTTTTAATTCAAATCCTATAAACTAAACTACCTATAAAAATTCTCATATTGAAATAGAGCCCTCTGAATATATCTGGAGATGATATATTGGAAAATAATTCTATTTAAATGTTATCTTTATTACCTTCCTGTCTTTGTCATAAAATACGCCAACTAAAATATCTTCAATAAGGAAAAGGTTTTTGTTTTTGTTTGTTTGTTTAGTTTGGTTTTTTGTTTTGTTTTGTTTTTGTTTTTGTTTGTTTGTTTAGTTTGGTTTTTTGTTTTGTTTTGTTTTTGTTTTTTTGGTTCATAGTTCTGGGTCTAGTCCATCATGACAGAAGCCATGGTGGCAGCAATGTGAGGCAGCAGCTGATCCCTTTATGTCCACTGTGATGATGTAGGTAGAGATGTATGCTAGTATTCACCTTCTCTCCTTTCATTCAGTCTGAAACCCAATGTTATGGAATGAATGGGTTCATGAACAATTAAGATTTGCCATTCCACCTTAACCTAATCTAGATGACAAGCATAGGTGTTCCTACTTCTGATATTTTCCCCCTAGGTAATTCTAGAAACTTTCAGTCAATTACAAGCAATAGTAACAACCACAGAGAAGTTTCTGAGAACAGGCTCCCATGGTAGGATTAGTGTCAAGAAATGACAAGAAGCTGTTCTATCACTCTAAGTAAACACCGTATGCAGCATCCTTACTACAAACCTGTAATGGGACCCCCACCAGAAACCAACCACACTACATTCTGATATCTACTTTATGCCTTAAGAATTATAAAAAACACAATTCTGTTATTCAAGCCACCCCAGAAGTGACATTCTGCTGTGATGGCTTAAGCTAAGTGGCGTATCGTGTAACTTACCTGCATACTAGACAAAAAAAATAATAATACAATATGGGATTTATAAACACTAACGCCATGCCTTAAACATTGCAAAAATGGATATTCCAAAATTTGAAAAGATAAAATAAGAGTTGATATTACCTTGGGTGTGTGCATTTTTTGAATGAATGCATAGCTTTCCGTGCTTGGGGGAGAGTCCTACACTGATGTTTCCATTTATGAATAATGTATAACTTTCTGTGTTGGGGGTCATTCTACAAGAGTGTTTGCATTTTGAAAGAATCTATAGCTTTCTATCTTGGGGAGTGTTGTATGCAGGTGTGTCCATTTATGAATGAATGCATAGATGTCTGGCTAGGGGGCTTTTTAATTCATGTGTTCATTTTGAACACATGACTTTCTGTGCTATGGGGCTTTTCTGTGTGGATATATCCATTTATAAATGCATGTGTAGCTTTCTATGATTGGGGGGCAGGCTCTACAGAAGGATAGTTTCCTTTTAGCCATGACCTTATTTTCTGTTTTGTCTTGCACACCCACTCTGATGAACTGAAGTGATCTGGCTTTCTCTACCTCTTCCTACAGAGCAATGCTCTGTTTTAAACCCATACATGGAATAAGAATTGGGCCAACTGTTAAGTGCTTTATGGGCATTCTCACTAAATTCTCAGTAACAATGAAAGCTAAGCTGCTGCCTTTCTTTTACAGATAAGCAAAAGGAAGATCAAAACGACTCAATAATTTACTCTACAGTATTTCTGAGCTAAGATTAAAATCCTACCTTATTTGGGTATAAACTGTCCACCTTTTGCATGCTCTTAAGGTTTGAAAAGCAAGTGACATGGTTTCTTTCTCTGGAAAGGAATAATCTCATGAATCACAAACATATAGAGTTCATTGTATTTAAGTAAAATGATAATGCATATATTAATATAGGCTCAGTGGATGAATACAGTGGGGGAAGGTGATCATTTCTTCCAAAAGTTATTAATTCAAATGAAATCTTGAAGTATAGGAAGAATGTCGATTTATGATAAAAGAGATAAAATGATAGGCAATTATCAAATGTGGTTGAAGATCAAATAAAATCAGCAGAATAATCTCAAAGGGAGTTTGGGTAGTAAAGACTAAAGTGTTGTTTCAAGTAGCTTATTATTTGCTATGTAAATAAAAAGAAAGAATACTATTGCCATACAACAATACAGTTTATACTTTTCTAAAATACTTGGAATATATCTGTCCATGTTTTTTCAACATTTCTTCAATTGGACTTATTTTGTTTTCAACTTTGAAAGTGTCTGCTAACTGATTCTTCATTTTTTAGGACTTGCAACATCATGAACCAGGTCCAATTGGCTTAAATCTTTAGACGGTGCTTCATATACTCAAAGGGTTCTTCAGAAAATACCAGAGTTTGTATGGTTCCCATGCCTGGCCAGGGGCACAATACTCATGAACAAATAAAAGAATTAATTTGACTTTAGTGAGAGTAGCAGAAGGAAAGAGGAAAAAAGGATGAAGTTGTAAGAAAGCCATGTTGGGGGGATAAATTGATAGTGGGGAAGAAAGAAGGGTAGATATTATTATATTTTGTTGTGCATAAGTATGAAATTGTCAAGAATACAGAAAAATATTCTGAGAACAAGAGGCCACCAGATTCAATCTACCAATGTAGGAGACAGAGAGATGGTTCAGCAGTTAAGAGCACTGAATGTTTCTTCGAAAGGACCTGGGTTCAATGCCTTGTATCCATATGGAAGCTCACAACTGTCTTTGACTCTTAGATCTGACACCCTCACACAGACATGCATGCAGGAAAAACACCAATGCATATAAAATAAATTACTTTTAAAAAAAGATACCAATAGAATGTTAAAGATTTGTCTGATATTCTCCCTGGCTTAAAAATATATTGAGGTACTATGTATGCTTGGATTTTATTTATCAGCTTAAAATTTTAAGTTCTATTTAATCATAACAAACTTTGTTAGGTGACATGACATTTATTTTGAAATAGATACCATTGTAAAAATTTGATCTTTTTGAAGATACATTCTCACTCACTGACAAATATAGTTGTCTATAAGTAACTAGAAAACACTTTAGCAGAGAATATTATTTTACGTTTTTTTTTAAATTTCTGCTAATTGCTTGGATATCAGTATTAATAGCAACATTATTGTTCTGTTGAGAACATGAACAGTTCTTTGCAAACCATACAAAATTAGCTTTATTCTAGTATTTTAGAATAAAACATTATCAGGAAGCAGATTGACAGAATAAAGTCTGTTAAAGAACACATAACAATCAAAGAGGGTATTGTCTCGTGAAGAAAATATTCAGCTAAGAACTGGACTCTCTCAAGAGGTAAGATGTTGTGTGAAAGCTGAAGGAGCTATTGAAAGGCTTCAAATGTCATAGGTGTCACATTTTAAAGTCATTCTTACTTGTGAAATTCTTATCCACTCAGAATTTTTGCAGAAGCTGCTCTTTGTGTTTGGACTGACAGTTTCGATACTGGTTTTGCTCATGTGTCTATTAATACTTGAGTAGCTTTTCCTTCCCCTCCAGCTTATCCACTTTAGCTCCTCTAAGCTTTGTTCAATTCTAGGCAACTTACCATCAGATCAAAAGTCCTCCAAGGAAAGAATGGCTTGTGGCTAATTCACATCCAAATCTCAAATCTCCAGTATATCCCCTTAAACTGATATCTACAATATCAGTTTTACTACAGAGAACATTGTCTAGGGCAGAGGGATCTTCTTGACTAGATAAGTCTAAATTTGTACTCCAGGATTGTCCAAATTTGTGAAACTGTAACCTATCATGTCATCTACAAATGTTTTGAGCCATATTTCACAACTACTCTGGGATACATGCAGCCTGTGGGCCACAGGTTATATATGTCTGGTAAAGGTCATCTACCCCTCAATTCAAGGCTAGGCTAGGACAGAAACTTGAACCCAACTTTCTTAATATAGAAATACTGAGGGTTAATTGCAAATATACAAGACATACTAAGGAACTGAGGTAAAGATGCCACAAGGAGTCTATAGAAGTCTTCCACGGGGAAAGGAAAAAAAGAGGGTGTATGTGAGCAATAGGTCTTCCTTATACATTATTATTAAAGTACATGATACCTCACAGGCTGTTGTGTGTTGCTGATGTTTCTACCAGAAGCTGAGAGAAAGGACACTTGCCTTTTGATAGGGAGATGGCATCTCCTTTGAAGCTGAGGCCTCGTGGGCAGGTGGTGGATGTAAAAGGTGAAGCACAGCTGCATTTGTGTCTGTGTCTTCTGTCCATCAGGGATTATGAGTTTATAAACAATTCAATGCATGACTGACACAATATCAGTGACTGAAACACTCCACAGGTGCACTCGCGCCTGTCCCTTGAGCTATCTGCCTATTGCCCTCGTCACAGTTGAAAAATGCAAGTGTTTTACAGGAATGTAGATACCTTAGAAGCTGATATCTTAAGTAAAGATACAGGAAATTTTCATCCTCTACTTATTGAAGAGTGGACTTCTGTTTCCCTTGTCTCAGAAGGTGTGCCCTGCACATAGCATCTTAGTTAAGGGTGGGACTTTACCTCCATTTACTCTTCTCTATCCTGGGATTTTGCCTGGTTCAAGCTATGAAGATCTTTTCCATGCTGCCAAAGACTGTGGACATGTGCTTTGAGTTGAGAAGATGCTGCTACCTTG
>JADRCD010230733.1:0-13114 GCA_019843815.1 Montemys delectorum
AATTCTTTTAGCCTGTTTGTATCGTGGAGGTTGGGAAACCACAGGCAGAGGTCTTCAGACTGAGCTGGAGCCCTGGGTGTAGGGTCTAGGCTCTCTCTGAGGATTAGGATGAAGGAGGCAGCAAGCTTCGCATTCCCATGGCATGGTGGACTCAGCAAGCTGGGCCAGAGCAGAGTGTGCTGGCCAGGCTGGGCCTGGAGAGTGGATGTGGTGTAGACACATCACTCTACTGGCCTCCTTAAGATATGTATTATTTGTCTACTACAGTATCATAACTTAGTTCTCAGGGGTCTTGGTCACCCGCTTCTTCCACAGGTCTACCATCTTGATTATATTATGATGACTGGATCAAGTAAGCAGGAGGTAGCAATCATCATAGACCTCCCTGTTAAAATGTTTGCGTATTTGAAAAGAAGGAAATAAATTACTTCCTCACACCAAGGCTGGTCTGGCTATGGCGGATGCTGAGTGCCAGATCTGCCAACAGCAGATACCAACACAGAGCTCCCAACACATCCTTATCTGTGGAGTCACCAGCCAGTGACCTCATGGTAAACTGCATACCTCAGACTCTTTCCATCATGGAAAGGTCAATGCTTTCTCTATATTGGAACACTTATTTTGGTTCTAGATTTGCTTTTCCTGACCCAATGCTTCCACCAGGACTGCCACCGATGGACGCATTCTCCATTGTCACAGTAGTCTACATGGCATTGCTCCCGACAAAGGAACTCACTGCTCGGCCAGTAAGTACGCAGTGAGCTCGTGCTCCTGGGGTTCATTGGCTTGCCATCTGCCCACCGGCCTGAAGCAGTTGGTTTGACAGAACAGCTGAGTGACCTTTTTATAATGCAGTTCCTATGCCAACTAGGTGGCAACAGCCTGCAGGCTAGGGCAGAAGAGCTCCACAGAAGGCCGGATGGGCTCTGAATCAATGTAGAATAAGGTTTCTCTGGTAGCCAGGACTCATAGGGTTAGGAACCAAGAGGTAGAAATGAGAATGGTACCACTCACTAGCACTTCTAGTGACCCGATAGCTGCTATGCTTACTGTTATTAATAGAAGCTTTTATTTTATTTTATTTTATTTTATTTTATTTTATTTTATTTTAATGTTGTATGCCTTTAATCCTAGTACTCAGGAGGCAGGGGCAGGCAGATCTCCTTGAGTTCAAGGCCAGCCTGGTCTACATAGCGAGCTCCAGGATATCCAGGGTTATGTAGATCGAATCTGTCTCAAAAAGGAATGAAAGAATGAATGAATTTAAGGTTAGACTCTGAGTTTGAGAACCCTTTTAGTCACATTTAAAAGAAAAACTCCAGGGGACGCAAGCTCAGTATCTGCCTCGAAGAGGAAGATGGAGAACAGGAGAAGAGAAAGCCATACCACGGGACTTAAGCAAGCATGGATGTCAGCCACATGGGGGACAGGCAGCCATACTGATAGAAATAAGTTTCAGAGAAAGATGGAAAAGCCCGGAGTTCCAGAAAGCAGATTTTTTTTCCCCCCTGGGACAGTCTCACTGTGTAGCTTTAACTAGCCTGGAGCTTGCTGTTTAGACCAGGCTGGCCTGTAGCTCACAGAAATCTACCTGCCTTTCCTTCCCAGGGCTGGGGTTGAAGGCATGTATCAGTACTCCAAGCTCAGAGGAAGCCTGATTAGATTCTGTCCAACACCTAAAGACACAGAAGAGAAGAAAAAGGAGAAGTTAGGCTTTTCTGAATAATTCAGAAAAGTGGGCAGGCAGAAGCCAGCGTCATGGCTGCATCCCCATAAGGGCCTGCACTAGGAGCGGCATCTTGGCAGGGAAAGTACATCATCTCATCAGAGGGACAGGCATTACTCCTGTCTCCTTAGTACGACTTAAGGTGAACCTGTTTCCCTGAGGTCTGGGCCCAGCTAGAATGTCAGGTTCTCACCTAGGCTGGAGGGTCCTTCTCGCGACCAGAAGGAAACAGCTTTTCCTTAATGCTCCTTCACAGCCACAGTCAGAGTTTCAGAACGGGAAACGATGTCAAGAAATCGCACCATCGCCGCTGAGGTCTCAGTTTCATGAGGACGAGCTTTGGGGAAGAGGTGCTGAGATCTGTATGGTATGAGGAATGAGCTACTGTAGCCCTGCTTTTGATTAAGTTTGTAGAAAGCCAAAGTCAAAGAAATGGCAAGTGATAGGTTGATGATAGACAGACAGACAGGGAATGGATGGATGGATGGCAGGACATGATCAAATAAGGTGCTCCAAACATTCACAGAAATTGAGTCTGAAAGCCCCTCTACAGCAGCCAGCTGGAGTGGCTGACTCAGAGTCCAAGTGGAACAGAGCGTCCCCTGGTGTGATGATTCCAGGTAGAAAAACAAACAGTAACAGAGATGACATCATCAAATGAGGTGCTCACCACATGCAATAGAAAACGGCTGGGGAGGTGGAGGCAGTCAGCAGGAATTCCCAGTGAGATTTCTTTCCACGAAGAAAGAGTCCTTCTTGGGGCTCCACCTCCTGCTTCTCCTTCTCACTCACAGCCCTTTTATAAATAGTAATGTTTGTCGGGAATGGGTTTACTTTTAAGCCGTTCTTAAGGACAAATGGTTTTTATTCTCGGGCAGTTTTACTGTCTTCTACTGTCCTTCTGTGTAGTTAGGGAGGCCCATCTCTCCCCAGACAAGAGGCCTCAGAGCACATTGTAGACAACATGCTCGGGTCATCTGCTTCCAGAGCCAGCTTCCCAGTGAGCTCAAACAGCACACTGACCAAATCTCATGGACATTACAGAGCTAAAGAGCTCCATCACTGTCGGAGCTGGAACGTTCATGAAGTTGCATATATAGATGGGCTCACTAGGAACTGCTTACGAGTTCACTGGACACTCATTAAAATGGAGACCGACCCTGTTGCTGGAAGATGAAGAAGGCACCACACACACACACACACAGCTAAGCCAGAAATCTTCCCCGTGCTGCTTCATACCGATGATCAGCCTGACAGGATCCTGAGTCATTGAGGACGGAAGGGACTGTTCTCTGGGTGTGTCGGTGAGGAAGCTTCGTTAGGTAAGGCTAATTGAGGTGGGAAGTCTTACCTTAACTGTGTGCAGCCTTCTTCCACAGGCTGCACAAGAAGGAGAAAGCGAGCCGCGCGTGCGCACGCCATCAGCCTTCCCGTCTCTGTTATGTAACATGGGATGCACTCCGACCAGCTGCCTCAAGTTCCTGCTGTTGCCCTTTCTCTGCCATGATGGGACTCTTGAACTGGGACCCCAAGTAAAGCCTTCCTTAAGCTGCTTTTGTTAGTTACTTTCTGGTGGCCGCAGAAGGGGTGACTGAGACGTGCTTTCTACATGTAGATGAGCCACCTTGCGTCTCGTCACTGATTCCAGAGACCCTCTTTTCTCCAAACACTGCTGAGAATCACCTTGCAGTCAGAGCCGCATCCAGAGAGGAGCAGACATTGGCATGGGAGAGTGTTTTCAGCAGGGCCCAGCTACAGGAGCGACCGAGGGCAACATTGTTCCCTGAAGCTTCTGTTCCAGCCTTACAAGGAGTCAGTTGTGCAGCTGCTGAGGCCAGGGCTCCTGAGGATCTGGGTATGGATGGGTCTGTTCTGCAGCTTTTGCCGAGGCTCCCTTCTGTCTTAGCCAGTGTTCTGTTGAGCTCCAGAGGTTCTGCCCATTAACATGGCAGAAAGTATGGCAGTGTGCATGCAGACATGGTTGCTGGAGAAGTGTCATTTCCACCTCGACTGGTAAGGAAGATGCAACTCGAGAGCTCTTCTTTATGCAGTTTATTCAGGATCTTAATACAATCTTCTGACCCCGTCCGCTCCCCAGCTCCAGGCTAAATACCAATCAGTCTGCCAATCAGGAAAGCTCAGGTAAGCAATGCTCATTGGTCACTCAAACTCGGAACTTACAATGCAGCACAGGAGAACTTTCTCAAAGGGAAGGCGCCATCTTTAGGGCGTGGCAGCGGCTCTCCACAGAGAAGGAGCTAACAGGCAGCAAGAATGATATTAAGTTTTTAAAGACAGTCTCTCTGTGCAGCCCAGGCTGTCTTGGAACTCACTCTGTAGATCAGGCTGGCCTCAGACTCAAGAGATCTGCCTGCCTCTGCCTCCAGAGTGTGGAAGAGAGACGTGCTACCACACCCAAGGTCCCATCAGCAACATTTTTGGCTTCCTGTCCTACGGCTTTGTGACTGGCTTAGATGCCTTAACTCAAGAGCAGGAAGCATTTCTGGCAAGAGATGCAACAAGCATCCCACTGGATTGGAAGCTAAGACGTCACCCTGGCCACCTTGGGTTCCGGGTGCCCTAGAGTCAACAGGATAAGAAAGGAGTTACAGTGCAGCAGGGCATTCCTTGGCCCTGATTACTCTGGGAAATCGGACTGCACCCCCAGATGAGGTTAAAAAAAAAAAAAAGGCATTTGGAGTCCAGGAGATCCTTAGCCATAATGCCACCATCTTGGCATTATAGTGTCCTGATCTGAAGAAGGCCCATAAGGTTGGGAAGCCCAGAGCCATGGAAGACAGTACTGGAAGCCCATTTGTTTCCAAGGTGTCTTACCGTTGGTTCCAGGCATATGGCCTGGCGGTACTGTCTGACTTTGGTTCCTCCGAAGACATTCATCCTTCTGGCCAACTCCCTAACTGTGTGTGCTTCATCGTATCTGAGTGGGATTATTCCTTGCTACCAGCTGCAGGCGCACCGTCGGCTCTCCACATCGCTAGTTATTGCTAACGAGGCCAGCCGAGAGCTATATTACGATATCTTGACTTGCCATGTTTTCCTGTGATGACCTTGGCAGTGATGACAGTGCAGTCAGCCAAGGACACGGAAGGGACTGCACACCGCACCACAGGCTCTAGTGGCATTAAAAGAGGCGAGGCCAGACCCTTGCGGACCATGGCTGCTTGAAGGACTTGATCTAGGGTTTGTGGCTAGTGTGCAACCTTTCCTTGGTGTGGTTTTCGGGTCCCCGGGTGTAGCATACGTTGGGGAACGGACTCAGCCATCAGGCCAGTGTCTTGATGCTTGGAGAGCACTCTGTGCTGCTCAGAGGGCATTCACTGTGACCAGGTCTACCTGTCCCCATGTGTGTGTGTGTGTGCCCATACTTGTTACAGTTGCATTCTCAGGGGCTGCTGTTCTGCTGGCCCACCAATACTTACCTGAAATTAAATTAAAAGTGATGGCATGTCCTCAAGCCATCGGTTATGGTGTAATAGCAGTTACAAGAGTTGGAAGCACCAGCAGGCTGGCAGGGTAATGGGGGGGCGGTCAGCATCTTGCTCTCTCTCCTTCCGCTTTAAAACTATAGCTACACGCTGTGCAGACAGAGCTAGAGGACCATCTACCAGGACACCCAGACTCCATTCTTGAAAAGTATGTTATATCCTAATGCCAGCCTAGCCTCTCTCCTGTGCTTTCAATAGCACAGACGACCAATGCTGCGATTTATTTCATTTAGAAGCATTCATTTTTCCCATTCCTTCCTATGTACATAGCATTTCTACATAAAAATGGTGCATGTAACTCTACGTTTTTGTCTCATGTATTGGATAACTGTTATGTAACTGATAGTCATTGAGAGTTGGCGATTCTGAGAATGTATATATTCCAAAGAACATTCAAAGTCCTGAGAGCCAACAGATGTTTGTGTCAGTCTTCAAAATGCCCACTTCTGTGCTTTTGGATTGGGCCAGGGAAATGATAGATTTGAAAGTAGAGAGTATATCTGCATAAGCAACTTGTTTATTCATTTAAAAAATGTGTAGCTCACGTAGTAATGTAGCAATATGATGGTCACAGTGAGGAGTTCGCCTGAGCCCCCGAGAAACGTCTTGGAGGGCTTCTTGAGGCTCGGCAGCTTTAACATTTGCATTAGCGGAATTTGTTACTGCCCCCATGTGTTCACTGCAGTACCCAATTGAGACAGCAAATGTCTGATAGGAACTTGTTCGGCAAATACAATTGTCTCTCTGAATCACCGGGGCGGGGGCTGGTTCTAGGGATTCCCTTGGGCACACAGCTCCTTATACTTATGTCCCTTCAATAAAGTCACCTAGTATTTGCATGTGACCTACACACACCTTCTGGACTACTTCAATCCACCTCAAGATGATTTACAGTATCTCATGTAGATGTTATCTGAACAGTTTGTTATCCTGTTTAAAAGAGAAGTGACAAGAAAAATGTCTAGGCATGCTCAGTACCAAAATGACTCCCCCACTTTAGGTATTTCCAACCTGTGGTTGGTTAAATTCTTGAGCAGAATCC
This sequence comes from Montemys delectorum, assembly GCA_019843815.1. Lineage (NCBI taxonomy): Eukaryota > Metazoa > Chordata > Mammalia > Rodentia > Muridae > Montemys > Montemys delectorum. The sequence goes on from JADRCD010230733.1 coordinate 6,275, forward strand.
CTAGATATAGAGAGCTAGATGTAGATGCTTTCATACTGCTTTGTAGGTTATTACTTGTGGCCTAGACTCGCCCTAGTTTTCTGTGCTTCCTCTACATGAAGGCTTCTCAGGCTCCTGTGGCGCCCATCTGCCCAGTAGAGCATCCTGGATGCCCCGGAGGCTCCTGGAGGCCCACATAGGTAGTTGGAGTACTGTTCACCAACACTAATGTTCTTATCGATTATCCTTTGTGGCTACTATTCAGGAGCCTGAGGCCTGAGCATGAGAATACTGTTAAAGCATTGCTGACATCAAAATGGGTCTGGGTTAGGCTGTGGCTTAGAACAAAGAAACCTCTAGTTGCTGGCTATGAATGTAGCACCAGGCTTTGCTTGCATGGGTGTACTGGCTGGTTTTATGTCAACTTGACACAAGCTGGAGTTATCACAGAGAAAGGAACTTCAGTTGAGGAAATGCCTCCATGAGATCCAACTGTAAGGCATTTTCCCAATTAGTGGTCAAGGGGGGAGGGCCCATTGTGGGTGGTCCCATTCCTTGCAAGGCTCTCTGCTGGCAGAACCAGGGGAGAGGAAGAGAACCCAGTCCAGCCGAGCCTCTCAGGGCTGAGCAGGATGGTGAGTGTCGCTGCCGGCTCTCCTGCCTCCAGAGAATAACCATCAGAGCCGAAAGTCTGTCAAAGCAGGAACTCGTTTTAATGTATCTATCTTTTCTTTATAAAGGGCTGAGAGAAGAGGAGGAGTTTTCTGCTAAGGTGAAATGACGTAGGGGGAGGGGAAAGTTGACGAAGGATATGGGGTGACGGACAGAGCCAACAAAGTTATTACATCAGCAGTAGCTAGGCAAAGGCAGGCTTAAGCAGGTCGTGCTGAGTCGCTCCAGTACAAAAGTGACTGGGACAGTTTACAAACCTCGAGCCAGGCTCAGGTTTGTCCTCAAGGCCCAAACCAGCGCCAAATAGGACCGAACAATCTCTGGGCTGGAAGTCTTAGGCTCTATAAGAGAGCAAGCTGAGCAAGCCAGGGGAAGCAAGCCAGTAAGGAACATCCCTCCACGGCCTCTGCATCAGCTCCCGCTTCCTGACCTGCTTGAGTTCCAGTCCTGACTTCCTCTGGTGATGAACAGCCATGTGGAAGTGTAAGCTGAATAAACCCTTTCCTCCCCAACTTGCTTCTTGGTCATGATGTTTGTGCAGGAATAGAAACCCTGACTAAGACACTGGGTTTGGGCATCTGTCTATGTGTAACGTGAGCCAGAAGAGCTGAACACAGTGGAAGAGCATGTGTGCTTTTGGAGGTGGACTCGGTGATTTCTAGTGGAAAACAGGCCTCTACAGAGGAAGAGGCCTAGAACCAGGATGCACACTAGACAATTTTTTTAGCGCAGTGTCATAAGCACAGGTATGGGTTCAGTGGGGCAGCGGGGCTGAGCACAGGGGAGGTGCATCTGTATGAGCTTGGGGATGGCCTTGATGGCAAGCAGTTGGTAAGGAACATACATCTTTACTTTTAAAGAGTTTTTACAGGCTTGCGTGAATCTCCAAACCTCTTATTGAGTTTGGATGTGCTCTGAAGGCTTATGTGTCTAAACATGGAGTCCCTAGCCTCTGGCCCTGGTGTGGGAAGCTGTGGGAGACGGGATCTAGCTGTAGGCAGTGGACCTCTGGCTTTAGTAGACTGGCACAGCTTCTGACTGGAGACTCTGAGTTCCGGTCTACCAAGGTGTACAGAGCTGGTGGTCATGGACGCATGACTTTTGCTTCAGTGCCCCTCACCATGACGGATACAGTCCCATAAACTATGAGCCAAAAATAAACCCATCTCCCCTCAAGTTGCTTTGGAAATTCTTCTGAAGAACTCAATAAGTAACCAACACACCAACAACCCTTGATATAAACATTAAGCTTTACTTAAATGAATGGCTCCCAAATAGAAGCAAATACGCAGAAAAACCTTTTATTACGTGGAAGTTAGATTTACTTTATGGTAATGAACCAGTTACAAGTGCATCTAAATTCGTGTGTGTGAACATCATAGAAATCAGAATGGTCTTTCTGAACGACTTGTGTTCTGGCTTGGTTTGTGCCAGTGCAAGCCAAGGATAGAACCATACACAGAGTCAGTACAGGTTGACAATGACGTCAGACTAGATCGGCAACGCCATATTCATTGTTACAGCTAAGCATTACAGAACACAGTCCAAAGACCAGAAGACTATTTCTAAAGGGTTAACTCTACACCCCTCCTTCTACTACATGCTCTGAGGACTACACAGCAAACCCTCCTCTCTGGGGGGACAAGGACTCCTTGCTCTGTGACACGTCAATGGGCCATCAATACTGTAAACTTTTGCTGGTCCTCTTGATGCCCATTGTAAGTGGACAACAGCCATCCCCTTGGGAAAGTGCAGTTAACCGTTGTGAACGTTTTCTTTTATAAATCTTGAAGCTTAAAAATTTTTCTTCTTTTCCAATTAGCACCAGTTTATTTTAAAATATTTTTTTTTCCTGGTGTTAAATCTTAGGAAATGTTTTGTAAAACTAACACATAAAGTCCAGAACAACAAAGACAATTTTTTTTTTCTTCAAAAAATGTGTTAGAGAACAGCATTTAGAAAAACAACATCATCGAAACACTCGACGCATCTATGTACAATGTGCCGAAATCTGGCAAGGAGCATGGCTGCGGGACAGTCTCGGAAAGGTTCGTCAGCCGGAACCTCTGCAGGCAGTATTTACAGTCAGAAAAGTATTCAGAAATGTAGTATCAGAACATCTGGATTTGGCTAGAAATCATATAAAAAGACACATTGCCCTCCCCTCTAGCTCCCACTTAGGTAGCAAACATATCTGGTGTGACGTTAAGTACCAGGGTTAGAAATGTGTTTCCCCATATCTTATAAAGCAGCCTAGAAACCTCAACAGACACAGAAAGAGAACCGGAACAGCAGAGAAATGGGGTTCATTTCCTCCTTGTCAGATGGTGGGGAGGCTTGCTGGAGTGATGAGGTGAGTACTGACCAAGGAGGAAGGAACACTTACCAGCGGGAAAGGCTCCGCGAAAAGGCCTATGAGCAGCACAAGGCTAAGGAAATCTGGCTCTATTCTATCCAGATATTTAAAAATGAGTGATCACCTCCATGTAATTTTGGAAAAAAAAAAAAAAAAAAGAAAAACCAATTATTTGCCTTGTCAGACAGTATCTTCATATTTTGTTCTTTGAACACTATAACCTAGACTCTTCCTCACCCAAGGTTCTATTGATAACTAGCCACAACCACCTGCACTGGGTCATCTTTAGTCAATGCTATGGTGACTTTCCACAGCTTGCCTGCCTGCTTGTTGTTACTATGTGTGGTGCTGAACCCAGGCCTTCATGCATGCCAGGTAAGGACTCTGCCCCTAAGCCGCACCCTGGCCTTTTTACCTGCTAATTCACTGTTACTAAATTACTCATCTCTAAGAACTGGGAGGTGTGTGAGTGCTCCCCTCCAGGAGAAGGTGTACCCTCCTCACCTACTGTACTGGCTAGCTTTTCGGATGAAAGCCTGGATGCACGGTCTTGAAACCATCAGAGTGAAAAACAAAGGCACCCCACACCCTTAGGAGGATTGGCATTCTCATTTATTTTGAATAATCTGTAGTTGTGATAAATCTCTATTAAAAAAAAGTACTTGGATTTGATACAAAATACATGTTTCTCTTTGAAAATGCATAGTTTATAATTTTATACATTCATTCATTATTAAAGACTTTGTAAGGAAGTACTTACCCCTGGAGTGATGGAAGGATTGTACCTCAAAGACCTCTGTGGACTGGATAGCGCTGCTGTAGCCTTCGGCCACCGCCCACCCATGCTTGCACTTGCCACCGTAACGCTACCCAGGGTCCCTCAGAGGACACTTCCTAGGCTTCAGTTTGGCGTTTTTTTGTTTTTTTTATCAGACACTATGAGCAAAGCTTCTTACAGACATTTCCACGAGTGACCCCACTTTTAACATTCGTTAACTTTTTTTTTTTTTTGATACTTTAAGATTTGATGTTGAAAATTTCAAAGATGGCTTACCTTTAACAGCAGAATATGCTGATTCCCACCACTAAGGGCAGCTGAGGAGCTGCAGCCGATATTTCCCTCTCCCAGCTCCCTCCTGTACAAGCAGTGGCCACAGGCCGCCTGGCGTTCGCTTTTGATGGTAGTCTTGAACCCTTTGGGACCTAGCGTCTACTTTCTTCCCCTGAGTTCTTCCACACATATAGGGCTATATGATAGGATATATTTTGGAAACTATACTAGGGTATACAAGTTAATTCATAAGAGTGTTTAAGTGACTGACCACAGTCTAATCATTAATCACAAAAATAGGAATTGTAGGGTGTCCTGTAGTAAAGCTTGAGTACTGGCATGTTTACACGATATATGATCCACAACACAGGCCTAGTTTTATACCCAGATGTTTTTAGTTATGGAAGTCATGGAAATAGTATGCTCTGGGAGTACCATTTGCTTTCTCAAACATCTAGATTTCATCTGAAGCTTTCTCCCCGTGATCAGTTCCCCTGTTGGGACACCAGAAGTTGAAGCCGTGCTGTCACACAGCGGTTGTCATGCCATGGCACAGCTACCTACTTCCAATAAGAATATAGAGAAGGGGCCTAAAAAAGTTATCCCTCTCTCTGACTGCAATCCGCCCCATTAGGCATCCTTTCCCATTCAGGGATGGATCAAACCCATGAACAAGCCACCAGTCCCTCCGTGAGCCCTCTCTTCCCTCTGTCTCGCTGTCTGTGCCTAATATGGGGGATGGGGCTGCTCTGGGCCAAGGAATGAGTGTTTAACAAGGTGAACAGATGGAAGTAGTTTTTGCTTTCCAGAGATAATACAGCAGGAACCATTGTACTCCATCATCACACAGTGAAGGCCAATCCCATCCACTCTAATCCTTGAGCAGGTGTGGGGAGTGGGGCAGAGCCTGGAAAAACTTAGTCTCAAGCCCTCCTGGATTCCCTGCCACCCTAACACAGCATTCCTGTCTTGCCAACTCTAGCTCTGGTGAGGTGACCACACTGAGTGCCCTAAGGCACATGGAAGGGAGGAAGTAGCTGCTGCTTCACAGTGGGCTGAGTGTGTGGCAGGATGGTGCCAAGGCAGACCCTCTCCTCCCAGCCCAGAGACGACATCTGCTCAGACAGTGAGCAGTTCTCTTGCAGGAAGGGTAGCCACTCACTGAGCCAAATGAGCCTTCTTGAGGGTAAGCATCCTTGCCCTGAGTTGTTGACTTCAGAGCAAGCATTCAGTAAATAACCAAGCGACAACAATCTCTGGATCTGGAAACAAACATATTTGGCTTCTGGGTTAGGAGATGAGGACCGAGGAGGGAAATAAGGTGTCTACCCGATAATCTGCCAAGATGGTGGAAACGGCAGTTAGACAGGGACTCTTCCTTCAGACTCTCACTTAAGAGTCCTATCTTCGCCAGAATGCTGGGTTCTGTTTTCGGTCACAGCAAGAGACAAAGCAGAAGAAACCGGGAGGCCTCTGTGTTTCCCCAGTGGTTCCCTTCTTTAATAATCCCTCTCTTGCCTTTTCTAGGGGCTGCCATGTTCTGCTTTGGCTAATTTTCTGAATGGAAATTTTGGGGAGACTGATCGTAACAAAAAGGTGAAACAGTTAATCAATCTTAAGGTCCCTCTGGTCTTATGACGAGATTCCTTGTGAGTGCTTTGCTCTGAGCTCAGGACGCTTCCCCGGGCACCCTGGAAGCCTTGGATGGAGTTCGTTCATACACTTGGACAGCTTTATGATGATCCGCAATGAGAGCCATCTCAGAACTTGTCAGCCCCGTGTGAACTGCATTCGGATGCACACAACTTCACTGATTTAGGCACGGGTCGTGTGCATATAGGTCTTTTTTGATTTGATTCTACAAACTGTAATTTTGAGCTGGTTTTTAAACCATCATCTGGCATCAATTTAAACTTACAGCGTCTGAAAGGCTAGAGGGCAGCAGCGAACTATTTTTAATTAAGGAGTCAACATTTTTATTAGACTATTGCTTTAGCTAATAAACTCCCGTACTTTACCATTTCACTGGATGGAACTTGAGGGTGATTCAATTTGCACTTGGTGCCATGAGTGAGTGTGTGCTCTTCACTTCTGGCCTGAGAATATGGCGAGGCTCTGGGAATCCATGGCTCTGAGTCACAGTGGAGGACAGCCAGGCCAGGTCTCTCTCCCTCTCTGCAGGTAATGATGGTGCTGACTCAGAGGTTTGAGCCTTGGCCTGGCTGTGAGTGGCCTTAGGATTTGTTTTCTATACTAGATTCTTACGTAGATCAAAGGAAGTCAATGTCTAAATGTGGCACACTTTACCATACAGAATTGTCCCTGTTAACATCAGGACTTCACTAGAAGACAGAGTTTAAAATAATGTACTTTCTCAGAACAATGGATGTCTAAACCTGTGCACCCCTCCATTCATGTCACAAAGTTATTCTCAGGTTTACTTCGCCCTCCGAAAAAGAGACTAAGGCTTCCCATGTGGAAAAATGTCCTTTACAGTCAATGGAGTTCTGAAACCACCCAAGTGCCGTCCAGTTCTAGGGCAAGGGCCTCTCACCAGATCAGAGGGGAAATTACATGTACATATTTATAGTGGAGCAAGGAGAGAGATGGCCTAGGGAGCTAGTGAGCATGGAGAGAGGGCAGAGGGTGTTGGCAAGGGAGGGACCATGTGCCACCGTAAAGCTTCAGGGCACCTGGCTGCCTCCACAAAGGCACATGGCTACTTTTTTTCTTTTCCTTCCTTCCTTCCTTCCTTCCTTCCTTCCTTCCTTCCTTCCTTCCT
>JADRCD010230733.1:13124-40203 GCA_019843815.1 Montemys delectorum
CCTTCCTTCCTTCCTTCCTTCCTTCCTTCCTTCCTTCCTTCCTTCCTCCCTTTCTCCCTCCCTTCCACCAGCCCTTCATCACAGTGGTCACGGTAGCAGACACAGTAAGAGTCAGGGTTACAGCTATTCAGTACTTTGGGGTGTGGCCTGGGTATGGCAGGAGGCAGCTCTTGCAAGAGCTGGGTGACAACTCAGCAAGGCTAATCTAAAGAGATGGCATTATCTATTTTTGTCTTCCATGAGAATATTCTCTAGGGGAGAAATAGTTTCTCTCCTCTTTTGAAATGTTTGCTGTTCAGACTGCGGCAGCACACGAGTGTAAGATGCTCACAGAGGGATCTGGGCTCAGGAGTGTGGAACTGATTTCCACAGCTGAAGACACTGGCCATACGATGCCTCTGCCCCCACACAGCCTTTCTTTGGTCTGTGGTAGTGGCTGAGAATGTACGTTAGTGGTTGACACTGAACTGTCAGGTGGTGCCACGTCTCCAGTTTGGATCTGGCAACCTGGCCTGATTGTCAAAAGCTGAGTGAGGGTCCTGCCTTTTCAGTAGATGTCAGTCGCCTAGTCCAACGCCACTTCTACTGTTGATCCTGGCATGCCCTGAACATCTGCAGTCCTTTTCCAGCTGTTCTAAGGTGTCTAAATGTACAGCCTCGGGAAAGAAACTTCCACGGACACAGTTCAAAACCATGTGGCAGTGAATACTTGCCGGGGGGACCCAAATGCCATCCATCAGTGGTGCTACCCAAGGGGATGGCAATGGAGAGCTAGCTGCAGGCCACTCCACTCAGGCACTGGGTGCACGGCTGCACAAGAGGTCCCCTCACACCATGCCTTTATAGTTCCCACTGAACAGACTGTAAAGCTCATATGGGACCGAAGACAGAATGGTCTTCTCGGTAATTGGTACATCGTGTGGTAGGTATACAGCTGTCCTACCTCAGCTTCTGTTCTGAAACTGTCTGCATACCTAGCTAGACTGTGCTAGCTTTTTGAGTCAATAAACTCCTGGGAAGATGTTTTCTTTGACAGCGAGTGGACATGAGGATGTGGAATAGCTTAAAATAGCCTTGGCGATGCTCATACTATTTGTGTGGCTCGCACTTCTTTCGTCCCATGGGAATTCTGCCACTTTCTACTCACAACCTCACAACCCTGTGTGTTTGTGAGTTTTTCATAGTAGGAAACAAACACAAGTCAAACAGTCCTGAGGAGGACATTTCTCAGTGGGTGGCAGTAAGAACAAAACCACAAATACTGCTGACTCTTTAAAGGCTCTTTGGGCATATGTAAACTATGGTTTTAGACATCGCCACCAAATAATGTTTGCTTATTAAGTGCAGGCATGTAGTTCTGATTTTTTCCATGGCCAAGAAGCCTATGTGCTACCATCTTCTCTTAGGTTTAAAATATGAATCTTCATGTGACGTCCCCCCACCTCAACAAAGATGCTTTGAATACACACTGGCCATGATCGAATACACACAATGGTCATGGTTGCTGCTTCATTGATTCTCTTGCAAATGACCTTTCTATCTGTTCTGCATTTCTACCCTTGCTCAGAGGGTTAATTGAAAAGATACGCATCAAAACACTTGCTTAAAAGAGGCATAGCCCTTGGATTGGTGAACAGGAACTGTGTGGCATATCTACACTTCCTGCCGGTTAAAATACTGCATTTAAAAAATAAGCTACAATGTATAAAACCAAGGTCATTCCCACAAAGTGTTCATGTTCTGTAATTATAAAACACGATATCTTGTAAAATATTTCCAGTTCTGTTAAACTTGAGAAGTTAAGTACTGATGCTTATTATAAAAGTGTCATGTCTCTTGCAGAAGTCTAAGCAGTATATTTTTTTCATTTGGAAATTTAAGTTGTAATTATTATTGTATTTAAGATTACATTTACCATAACACATTACCATCATGATCCTCAGACACACAAAACAAACGTTATAAAACATTAGATTGTCTTAGGAAAAAAAAAAAAGGAGCTATTTACAAAACAGGACAGGAGATAAAATTCCCGTTTTGATTCCTGGTCCTGTGGTAGGTACACTCTTTAAAGCATGTGCATCATTGGAAATGGGCCTTTTCCAAGTCTGTCACCAGAAGCAAGTCTTGAGTACACTTCATACTTCCTTGCTCTGTTACAGGAGTACAGTTACTCAGGACAACTGGTACCTAAAAGTGCTAACCTCATTTTATTGACTAACATCCCATGTGGCTCCTTACAGTGCAGAGAATACAGGATGAAATGGTTATAACATGGAGGAATCCCTACAGAAGGAAGGATCGGGGGCACCTGTGTGCTGCTGGTAGATTTCTTTCTTACAGAAATAAAATTGCCAGTTGACTAATGTGCCGAACATGCCCTTCAAAAGGACCCATGCTCCCAGCTCTGTACCTGTCACATTGACGGGCCATGCTGGCTCTACTCATCTGCACGTGCTCACACAGGTCAATGCTACAGCGGATGTGGGTGGTGACAATCCTACAGACACGAGAAAAGGCAGCACCTGTCCAGAAGAGGCCATGGCAGTGTGCTCCTGAACACACGACTAAAGAAATCACACACCAGGGAGAGCTCTCTCTCACTTAGAGGATGCTGTGTACAGCTAATAAACAGTTGCCCAAATCAGGAGATTACAATAAGGAACAGCAAGGCTTTTTGTTCACAATTACATTCAGAGGGAGCCTCACCATGTTTATGGATACCCAGCAGGCTCTTCACCTGTGGCTCAAACATCAGTCAGCTTTAGGCCAGCTACAAAGACAGTTACGCATGGGATACCTCTGGCACACCTCACAGAAGTTGCCTGCCTGTCCAGTGGAGCATGGATTTGTCTTGAAATGACGCTGAAAGTTTACAGAAAGAAAAACTTGTTCTGACAAGAAAAGACTTGAGGTGATAAAAACCTTCCTGGTCTCGCTCGGGGTTCTCCAGATCTCTTCCCACACACACAATCCTTGTTTCCCTGAGGAAAAGGAGTACTATTTACAGTATCCTGCGACTGTGCTCAACAGATTCTTGTTACGTATTGTTCTCATCTCTTTTCTCAGAACCTCCTCCAGTGAATGCCACCTTTGTCTTGCACAGCAGCCGAAGTGAGAGATGAAAGGGACTCTTACAGGGCTCACTCGCTCTAAGCCCAGGGCTTATGGTGAACGTGTAACATACTCGCACTCGTATACCAGAGATGGCAGACTCCGACTCATGTTGTCTTGAATTGCAATGGGAAAAAGTCTGGCTTCAAAAAAATTTTTTTTCCAACATACATGTAGCCACTTGTGAAGAAATGTTTGGAGAGCCCAGCACCAGTGCTTTTCTTTCTCTGCAGTTGGGCTTCCCTGGCAGCTTGGTCACAGGAAGCAAGGAATTACCGCATCAGGGGACCTCTTGGACATGGTGCTATCTATCAGTGGGTCCTACAGTCCACTCTGGTTTGGACACTCACTGTTTTCTTCCTGGCTCTGGCTTTTGCCAATCTTCTAACTTCCCAGACAGAAGGTGGCAGGTGAGTCTGATAGGCAGCTCCTGTCTTGTCCCAGACGTCGGCAGCAGACATGGAGGACTCCTGGCTGAGCAAGCCAACGAGCTGAGCAGAAGCCAGGGGTGCGGAGGGACCCTGCACAGCCCCCTTGACACATAAGCTACCTGGGGGTTTTCTCCATGTTGTCTTACCGATTTTCACAAACTAAGTGTCCATATCCCAGGAAGGCTAAGGCTGGAAACTATTGCCTGTCACACACATGGCTTTCTAGTTGACCAGGGAGCATCGTGTCAGTCACTGTGACATGATTTTTCCGGGAGAAATGAGAAGCTTTTCCATAAGAAAGGGCATCACGGAAGAAGAAGAATTAGACCTTGCCATCATCCCAGGAGCATCATTACATCACTGCTCCTTTGACAGACAGGGTTGTCAGCCCTGGGGGTGCACAGAGCCTCAGGCTGGCAGCCAGCTCACCAACTCTCCTGCTTTCTTTCTCTCGGTTTCTCCACAAAATGAAGACACAAAAAGAACTTAGTTTCATGGAGATGGCATGAAATGAAAAGTCAGGCTTCATTTGGCACTTTGTTTGGTTCCCCAAATAACAAAATAACTACTTAAGAAATGTAACTCACAAAAAAAAGGTAACTCATATAATCAGTAACTGTATGTTGCAATTCAGAGCTTTCTGGTCCCCTGGGATTCCACCCTTCCACACAGGGAAAGAGCATAGTGTCCAGAACTGTACTCAGGATTTGTCTGCACCTTGGAAGCCAGGTAAGAAAAGATTTAGTGCCTAGGGCTGGCCTGTAGACTAGGGCCCTAGGTGGGGCTGGGGAGCCACTACGTGAAGGCTATGGAGGAAACGAGGGATCCAAGACAGGTGCATTTGGTGTCATGATTGTGCTGACAGTATGCACAGTTAAGCAGGCTCATATCTGCCCTTAGGCTGTGTTTCTGGGGGAGACGACAGGTCAGCGCCTTTACCCCGAAGTTCTTCAAGAGAAGATGGATTTAATTTCACATCACTTTAATATTTTGACTAAAGTCTTCATCTGCGATTAAAAAAAAAAAAATTAAGGGAGCTGTGCTTAGGGGACAACCCTCTAGCCTAGGATCCATCTATTATTTAAGCACACGGTGAACTTGACCAAACAGCTCACGTCTCAATGTACATGTTGCTCAGGGCCTCTTGGAGTAGCTAGAACACCACTTCAGGGAGTGAGGCTACAGGAGAGAAGACAGAGGACATGCCCAGGGGAAAGAAATCTAGCTCTGGACTTTAAAAACAAAAAATGCTGTTTCCTAGTTGCAGGTCAAAACATCTGGAACAGGTGGTATGGCTGATGTTGATTATTGACCTACGGGGGAAATCAGACAAAGCTTTCTCTTTTCTCTTGAAATAAGTGTTTTGTTTTGTTTTTAAGTATCCAAAGGAAAAGATCAGGATCTCTTTCCTGTTTTCCTTGATTTCCATGATAAAAAGCCACGTGAATTTAAAACACAAAATTGCCAAAATACATGGATGCACCAGTTAAAGGATGTTCCACTGTAGACCCTCCATATACACCCTTACATAAAGAGAGGCATCTCCGATTCCTACATGACTTCTCTCTACTGGGTAAAAAAGCACTATGTACAATCTTTAAACATATATTAAGCTCTCCTCTGTGCAAGTTCATTTAACATTCGTATGGCTGACACCATGTTCCCCGTCCCTACCCAGTGGCTCCTATAAGGTGCTCTTACCGTGCATAGGTACAGGGCACTCCTCTCTCTTAAGCATGGCAGACAGGGCTTGAAGGCTGCTCCAAGCTCTACGCTCCAAGCTCTACCCTTCAGACAGCCAAGTCCACTAGCATAGACATTCCGACAGCTGGAACCCAGCTAAGCCTTGGCCCTACTGAATGGAGAGAGAGCCCTATACCAAGATGCGTTTGCCTTTGGGCATCCTGTATGTTAGTTTCTGAGCAAATTCTTAATTCATAGTTTCAATATTTTTATAAGACAGCAAAGTTTAGCTTTCCATTATCCATACATGTCACCGAGTCCACTAACTCATCGCCTAGCTGTGTTAAGTAAAGCATGACATCTAGAAAAGTGCACTCACAACAGAAGTTGGCTTGATGCCCTAGTGGGTCTTTCCCACAGACAGGGGCATGTCAGCTGTGCTCTGCTGGAAGCAAACCTGCAGGCCAGTCTGGAGTTGGAGAGCAGGATGCTAACCCAGAGTCCTGGCTACAGTCTTGGCGGGACCAAGCAGGGCAACACTAGCCAAGCTGTAGTATGTGTGCTAGCCCTGAAAGACGTATCAAGGCTTACCAGATTGCTACTAGTGCCAGCTCTCGGCTGAGCCCTAGCAGGCAGAGACTTTAGTGGTGCCACCACGGATCCAAGGACGACTCCCGGATGCTTTCTGCAGTGCCTCTTGGTGTCCTGACCTCACTGCCAATCACTTCTGGCCTTACGTTAGCCGGGGCCTCTAAGCTAACATCTTCACAAGGCTTCCAACTTGGGGTCCTTCTTGAAAATGAAACAGACATAGAAAAGCTCTTTCTTGAGATATATCATGATCCAGACTGATCCAAGGAGTCAGGCAGAAAACAGGGAGATGCCTAGTCCCAAGGTAGGTGCTATCTTTTATACAGACGCTGCCTCATACTGGGCAGCTTATGCGCGTATTGTTTTCAGTGTCAAAAACCCTCAAAAAGGCCAGAGTTCAGAACGCTTATCAAACTCTGCCTTCTCTCTAGGTGAAATAGGCCTGGTTGGCTAAGCTGCTATAGAAGACCAGCTTGAACACCAGATAGAGAGCAAAGGAAGCTGGCTTCTCCTTCAAAGGAAAAGCCCTTCTTGGTGCTCTCGCCTGGTTCTCAGAGCAGTGCAGTGCTGATTTTTTGTTTTTTTTTTTTTTTTTTTTTGCTTTAATTCCACCAAGGAATTATATTCCTGGGATTCCAGCAGGGCCTTCCCTGGGCCTTGAGTAGCTACATTTGGCAGGAGAGGCAGGGATGGCTCAGTCGATGAACCGCTGGCAGGCCTTCTTCCAGCGGCAGGCGGTGCACCACATGTCCCTGTTTTCCATCCCATAAACCTTGCGGCACTTTTTGCCTTCTCCTCTGGGCTTCCTGTAAGAAAGACAGCACACAGACAGCCTTAGGGACAGGAACTGGGTGGGCCTTCTGTGGAGAGTTCAGAAGAATAAGGGGGTGAAGAGAAGAAAAAAACCCACCCAGAATGGAGTAGGAGCTCTGCGTAGGGCTGGGTATTTCACTGGCCACTGTACTTCAACTGTTTCTAAATCCCATTCATGGAAATGTTTCCTTGGCCTTGGTGTAAGAACACAAGAGATGGGGACTATGGAGGCTGATGTGGGGCGGTGCTCATCAAGCACAAGGAGGACATCTGGAACCTATCTATAAGGAGCTGGATGTGATACCATGGGTCAACAATTGCCTGTAATCCCAGTGTTTACAGAGCAAGGTGGAAGAGGCTGACGAGAGACCCTTGCAAGATCTTGGACCAGTTTGCTTGCAGTGGGTGAGCAAGGCACCACGCCATGACAGACTTCCACATGTGTGCCACAGCATGCATCCATATGCATTTTCTGTCCCTGCCCCCCAAGTGCCCTGCCTACTATAAATAAACAAACAAACAAACAACAGAAATACACAAAATACACAACAGCAGAGAACAACATTGCTCTTCTAAATTTTCAGGATGTCTTTCCAGTGTTCAGAATTCTGGTTGAGGCTTCCTGGAAGACTCTCCTAGATATAGACTAAAACTAACTTATCGTTCATATTCTACAGAAGTTAATCCAGGACAGTGATTACAGCTATCTATCTTACAAACTACAAGTTCCCCGTAACTAGTTACTGGACAGAAAGCCACGGGAAGGACCGGGAAGACGTTTTACTTCCCTTTTGCTAGTTCTCCATTTCTTAGCATCAAGCAGCCATACCTTAGGGTGACTGTCCCTCTGGGTGGGGAGGACAGGGCTGTGTGGGCATGCTGTCTCTGCTCTCCTGAGCCCGCGGTGTGATGATGTGTTGGAGACACCTGGGAAACAAGGACAGTCAGGTTGACGGAGAAGATCCCTCCCTCCTTTCCTTGAGTGTAAACCCAAAGCAGAAAGGTTTTGTTCTCAACAGCAGAGTAAAATGAAGGTCAGGCTTAAACTGGCAAGGTCAGGAACTGTGAGCTTTGCCGCTGGTATGAGACAGCTCTGCTGACCACAGGGCTTGTGCCGATTCATGTCTGACTGCTATTCAACTCACCTCAGACCCCAGATAGTGGGGGAGCGGGCATGCTCCTGCTGGCAACATTTCTCTCATTGTCATTAGCTTCCAAACTCCCACAGAAAATCCCATTATTTCTGAGCAAGCAATGGCCTTTCCAGCTCCAAGTTCCAAGCACTTCCCCAGCCATATCCTGAAAACCAACATGGCCAGGTCTACTCCAGCCCACTGCCTTGTGCCACCTCTGTGTGGGGCTCAAGGACAGAACTCAGGCTTTGTCAAGCTGTTTACCCATGGAGCCATCTCACCAGCCCACTCTCTACATTCTAGTTTTTGTCTTGGTGTCTCAAACTTTTCCAAAAGTCTACCTTGAAGTAAACTTAACTAAATGTAAAGTGTACTTTGTATCACTGTGGGTAGTACCATATGCTGTTATTTATAAATAAATACAATTATTATGCTACGTGACCACACCGCGCTTACTGAGTACCCATGACTTCCCGTGAGTTTAAAGGACCCTAATTTGTAGTTTGTCCATCATGGCTAATCTCACCAGATAGTGAGACACTCGAGGTACCTGGAACACAGGGAGATTTGGCTTTGTTGTTTCCCATCCTGACAGCAGGAACAGTGGGCATCCCACAACGCTAGCTGCCCTCCAGCCACTGTGCTGGGCAATGCAACTCCACAGGGCTGTTTTGGAATGGGGGCGATTGCTTAAGAAAGGCCATATGATTGCCTTGAGGGTAGAGTTGATGGGTGCTAGAGCCCAGTATTCAGATTTGCAATGCTTTTCTGTACATGCTTGAAAGGATTTTCCTTGTGATCTTCTGCCATATGGACTAGAAAAGATTTTTGACTTAAAGAATTTTTCAGTAGCATTTTAGACCCTGTTTCTAGGCAATAAAAATGAAAACCCAAGTGTCTTCACCAGTTACTTTTCTTGTGGTTAAGATAGAATATATGACAGAAATGACTCACAGGAGATGTTTATCTTGGTTCACAGTTCAAGGAATGTCGTCTACCATGCTGGGGGAGGGCATGGTGGGAGCCTGGGGCACAGCCTGATTAACTTTTAAGTTTGCAAAGCAGGTCAGGCTGGAAGCAGATGTGAACTTTGAGACACACCCACAGGAACCTGCTTCCTCCAGCTAGACTCCACCTCCTAATTTTTTTTCCTTTGTGGTGGAGGTTGGCCTTGAACTCCTGATCTTTCTGTCTTTACCTCTCAAGTGCTGGACTGGAGGCAAATACCACCATGCCTGACTTCCCTGCTTCCCCTAAAATCTTATGTGGAAATTTTAAGTCCTGAGCCTAGCTATATGAAAAAAAATCAGCCTTTCAAGGAATTAAAGTTAGATGAGGTTATAAGAGTAGGGCCCTGCACCAATAGAATTTGTGTTATAAGAAGAGCTATCAGACAGTGCACTTGAGGACAGCTTCATGTTCCTAGACTCTGCCTGGTTCTCTATTTCATAGGGTTCAGGGCTAGCTGATTGGTGAAGTTGGTAGACAACCTCAACGAGAAGAACTGCAGAGGGCTGGTACCTTCTCTCTCAGCCCCTACTTCCACCTCTCTCTCACTATTGACTGTACACACCAGAAAAAGCCAGGTGAGGACACAGCTCTAATGGCAGACAACTACCAACCAGGAGAGAGCCTTCACCAGATGTAAACAGTCAACACCTCCATGCTGGACTTGGAGCTTCCAGGAAACACTGCTGCCACTCACACTGCCCAGTCTATGTTGTTGTTGTTGTAGCTTAGATGACCATCGAGGGAACTCCTGCTTACTCCTCAGCCTCGGGCTAGAAAAGCATGTGTGTGTGTGTGTGTGTGTGTATGTGTGTGTGTATGTGTGTGTGTGTGTGTACACGCACACGCGCGGCAGGGCAATGTCTGCAGGCATGGGTCTACAAAGCTACACTTTGGGAAGGGCTTTTATGCTGCGGCTCACTAAAGCCAGTACTCAAGAAATCTGGCACGAACGTGAAGAAAGCAAAAGTCAGGAGACCTAGGGCCAGCTCAGAAGGGGCTTTGTATAGGAAGTGTCCCAAGGCTTCTCTTCAACACTAGAGCTCAGGGATGAGGAAGGAAAGACACATTGGACCCAGGACAACAACCTCAGGGCATTTGTTTGGGAGTGCAAAGACAGGAGAGATTTTCATTAAATAGAAACCACTCTGTTTGGAAGCTTCACACAAACCCATCCTTAATGCTCTTTATAATTTAAAATTTTGAGAGTTGTTATCTGAAGCTATCCTGCCCTTTGAGAGTGAGGAGCTTCATGCTCCTAGACTCTGCCTGGCTCTCTATTTCACAGGGTTCAGGGCTAGCACACGGATTGGTGAAGTCGGTGGACAAGCCAATCCTGAAGCTGCGTGGATGCACAGTCAGGAAAGTGAACTCACCGGCAAGAGCCACAGGACGGGAGGCGTCCAACTTTGCTTTCTTTGAAAGCGCTGATAGGGAGTTCAGGAGCATAAGGAACAATTTTAGAGCTACCTTCCTGTCTTTCTAGAGTCAAACAAAGCTTTTAAAAATATACCCGCAACCTTAAAATAGGAACAGCAAGCTTGACTGCTGAAGTGTTTATCTTAAGCCTTGGCCGAAGCAGATTACAAACCAGAGAGACTAGAAATTCTCTCGTCCAAGAATAAATTAGACATGGGAGACAGAGGCTGGGAGAAGGCTCAGTTGTTAAAGCTCCCGCTGCATCATTACGAGGACCTGAGTGTGGAACACGGTACCGTGCAGAATGGACAAAGTGACATGCACTCCATCTGGAACTCTGGTGTAGTGGTGGGAGCCAGGCCGATCCCAGGAGCTTCACTAGCCTGCCAGCCAGTTTAACTAACGTGTGCTGTGGGCTCAGAGGCCCTGCCTCAACAAGAAGGGATACCAGCGACGGAAGACAATCTATGTCAACTTCTGGCCTAAACACATACACCCATAAAAGTCCCCTACACACTCGCAAAACAAGATGAAAAGAATAAATGAGAAGCAGCCACAGAAGGTAGATGTTCCAGTTCACCCAGACACTACGTCTATCTTCTGGGCAATCTCTCTGCTAGGATGCATGCCCCTTGAAACCAAAGCAGAAATCAAAAAAAAAAAAGGGAGGGGGGGGCACCAAGACTGAGGCTATGACAATTATAATGTCCATGGATGAGTTCTAAAATCTCATTGTTGGAAGACAAACAACATGAGGAATCCTGGCTGGCATCCTCCAGACAGTTTTAGGAACTGGGAGAAGAGACAGCCAGTAAAAACCAGAACCACGTCTCTAGGATGGTCTAATTAAAAAGAGCACAGCAGAGCCAGGTGGTGGTGGCGCACGCCTTTAATCCCAGCACTTGGGAGGCAGAGGCAGGCAGATCTCTGAATTCGAGGCCAGCCTGATCTACAGAGTGAGTTCCAGGACAGCCAAGGCTACATAGAGAAACCCTGTTTCAAATCCACCCCTCTCAAAAAGAGTGTAAGCTAGACAGCTAGACATGGTGGATCTGGAGAAAGGATTAGCACATTCAAGGTGTGCCTGGGCTGTAGAGTGAGTTTAAGTCTGACCTGAACAACTAATTGAGTTTGTGTAACAAGCAAAAGGAGAGATGTAGCTGCTTAGCATGAGACCTTGCGTTCAGTTCTGACTACCAAATGGAGTGTGGTGGTCATGACAAGCTTACCTCACACTGAGGAGCCACATGGCCTATGTGCTTGGAATGTCTTCGTAAGTTAAAGTGAGGAGCTGAGAAGCTGTTGCACTCTCAGCCTGTAGCTGGAATTCACTTTAGGTGTGAGGGTGGCTAATCTGCATTGTGAACTTGACACGGTTTGGAATGCACACCTCTGGGTGTTTCTGGGATAGAGTTCCCAGAAGGAAGGCAAGACCCATGCTGAGTGTGGGTGGCACCATTCTGCGGCCTGGGCCCTGGTCGAGAGAAGAAAAAGATGGAGCTAAGTGGAGCCCTACCAAGTGGAGCCCCAGGCCGTGAGCACACCTACTGTCATGCCTTCCCCACCGTGGTAGACCAGTAGTCTTGACAAACCCTCCCTTCCTTCAGTTCCTATTGTCAGGTACTGGTCACAGCAGTAGGGAAAGTGACTACACAAGGCCATCAAGAAGGCATCTTAGCCTCTCCCTCTGTTGCTGGGATAAGATACTCTGGGATGCATTTATTCTGATCCCTGGCTCAAGGGTACAACCCAAGACAGGGAAGCCAATGCAGCAGGAACCTGAAGCATTAGACACGATGTGTCCACAGTCAGGACACAGGAGTGATGAATGCAGGCTCTTCTCTTCTCCAGTATATGTTCTCCATTTGTATTGTCTCCATACTCAGCCAGGAATTAATGCCACCCATGGTGGCCCCATCTTTCCATTTCTATTAACACAAGATAATCTCCCAAAGGTGTGTCCAGAGGCTTGTCTCTCAGGTAATTTAAAATTTTTGTCAAACAGACAACACCAACCATCACAGACAGGTAGGATCAAATGGCGAAATCACTCTAGGCTTTTTTATGTCTACCAAGGAAAACGTCTCCGAGAGGAAATGATCCACGGTTATCGGATGGCCACATGGGCAGATCAATATTTGTGCCACAAGTAAAACTAACAAAAGAATGTTGAAGGTCACCCTTTGAAAGTGGACAGGGGCTACCATTGTTCAGTGGCTTTTGAACTTATTCCATATTTATTTATTTTAAATTTTTTATTAGATATTTTCTTTATTTACATGTCATATAATATCTCCTTTCCCAGGTTCCCCTCTGAAAAAAAGAAAACAAAAACAAAAACAAACCCCTGTCTCCCCCAACCCATACTCTACCACTTCCTGGCCCTGGCATTCCCCTACACTGGGGCACAGACCTTTCAGAGGGCCAAGGGCCTCTCCTCTCATTAATGACCAACTTGGCCATCCTCTGCTATACATATCCTGCTGGAGCCATTAGTCTCACCATGTGTACTCTTTGGTTGGTGGTTTAGTCCCTGGGAGCTCTGAGGGTACTAGTTAGTTCATATTGTTGTTAGTCCTAAGGGGCTGCAAGCCCTTCAGTTCCTTGGGTCCTTTCTCTAGCTCTTTCACTGGGGACCCTGTACTCAGTCCAGTGGATGGCTGTGAGCCTCTACTTCTGTATTAGTCAGGTACTGTCAGAGCCTCTCAGGAGACAGCTATATCAGGCTCCTGTCCAGCCAGCACTTGCTGGCATCCACAATAGTGTCTGGATTTGATGATTGGATATGGGAAGGATTCCCAGGTGGAGCAGTCTCTGGCTTGTCCTTCCTTCAGTCTCTGCTCCATAGATAGTCTCTGCAACTCCTTCCATGGGTATCTGGTTCCCCCTTTTATGAAGGAATGAAGTATCCACATTTCGGTTTTCCTTCTTGTTGAGTTTCTTGTGGTTTGTGGATTGTACTTTGTATATTCCGATCTTCTAGGCTAATATCACTTATTAGGGAGTGCCTATTATGTGGTTCTTTTGTGATTGGGTTCCCTCACTCAGGATGATACTCTCCAGATCCATCCACTTCCCTAAGAATTTCATAAATTCATTGTTTTTAATACATGAGTAGTACTCCATTGTGTAGATGTACCACAATTTCTGTATCCATTCCTCTTTTGAGAGACACTTGGGTTGTTTCCAGTTTCTGGCTATTATAAATAAGGCTGCTATGAACATGGTGGAGCATGTGTCCTTATTAAATGTTGGAGTGTCTTCTGGGTATATGCCCAGGAGTGGTATAGCTGGGTCCTCTGGTAGTACTATGTCCAATTTCCAGAGGAACCTCCAAACTGATTTCCAGAGTGGTTGTACCAGCTTGCAATCCCACCAGCAATGAAGAGTGTTCCTCTTTCTCCACAACCTCTCCAGCATCTGCTGTCACCTGAGTTTTTTATCCTAGCCATTCTGACTGGTGTGAAGTGGAATCTCAGGGTTGTTTTGATTTGCATTCCCCTGATGACTAAGGATGTTGAACATTTCTTTAGGTGCTTCTCAGACATTCAGTATTCTTCAGTTCAGAATTCTTTCTTTAGTTCTGTACTTCATTTTTTTTTTTAAAAAAAGATTTATTTATTATTATACATAAGTACATTGTAGCTGTCTTCAGACAGCACCAAAAGAGGTGTCAGATCTCATTACAGGTGGTTGTGAGTCACCATGTGGTTGCTGGGATTTGAACTCAGGACCTCTGGAAGACCAATCATTGCCCTTACCTGCTGAGCCATCTCGCCAGCCCCTGTATCCCATTTTTAATCGGGCTATTTGTTTCTCTGTAGTCTAACTTCTTGAGTTCTTTGTATACATTGGATATTAGACCTCTATCAGATATAGGATTGGTAAAGATCTTTTCCCAATTTGTTGGTTGCCATTTTGTCCTATTGACAGTGTCTTTTGACTTACAATAGCTTTGCAATTTTATGAGGTTCCATTTGTCAATTCTTGATCTTAGAGCAGAAGCTATTGGTGTTCTGTTCAGGAAATCTTCCCCTGTGCCTATGTGCTCGAGGCTCTTCCCCACTTTCTTTTCTATTAGTTTCAGGGTATCTGGTTTTATGTGGAGGTCCTTGATCCACTTGGACTTGAGCTTTGTACAAGGACATAGGAGTGGATCGATTTGCATTTTTCTACATGCTAACCGCCAGTTGAGCTAGCAGCATTTGTTGAAAAATGCTGCCTTTTTTCCACTGTATGGTTTTAGCTCCGTTGTCAAAGATCAAGTGACCATAGGTGTGTGGGTTCATTTCTGGGTCTTCAATTCTATTCCATTGATCTAGACTGTCACTGTACCAATACCATGCAGTTTTTATCACAATTGCTCTGTAGTACAGCTTAAGGTCCAGGATGGTGATTCCACCAGAGGTTCCTTTATTGTTGAGAATAGTTTTGGCTATTCTGGGTTTTTTGCTATTCGAAATGAATTTGCAAATTGCTCTAAGTCTGTGAAGAATTGAGTTGGAATTTTGATGGGAATTGCATTGAATTTGTAGATTGCTTTTGGCAAGATGGCCATTTTTACTATATTAATCCTGCCATGGGAAATCTTTCCATCTTCTGAGATCTTCTTCAATTTCCTTCTTCAGAGACTTGAAGTTCTTGTCAAACACATCTTTTACTTACTTAACTTAGAGTCACACCAAGGTATTTTATATTATTTGTGACTATTGTGAAGGGTGTTGTTTCCCTAATTTCTTTCTCTGCCTGTCTATCCTTTGTGTAGAGGAAGGCCACTGATTTTCTTGAGTTAATTTTATATCTAGCATCTTTGCTGAAGTTGTTAATCGGGTTTAGGAGCTCTCTGGTGGAATTTTTGGGGTCACTTAAGTATACTATCATATGATCAGCAAATAGTGATAATTTAACTTCTTCCTTTCCAATTTGTATCCCTTTGATCTCCTTTGTCTAATTGCTCTGGCTAGGACTTCAAGTACAATATTGAATAGGTAGGGAGAGAGTGGGTAGCCTTGCCTAGTCTGTGATTTTAGTGGGATTGATTCAAGTTTCTCTCCATTTAGTTTGATGTTGGCTACTGGTTTGCTGTATATTGCTTTTACTATGTTTAAGTATGGGCCTTGAATTCCTGATCTTTCCAAGACTTTTATCATGAAGGGATGTTGGATTTTGTCAAGTGCTTTCTCAGCATGTAATGAGATGATCATATGATTTTTTTCTTTGAGTTTGTTTATGTAGTGAATTACGTTGATAGATTTCCGTATATTGACCCATCCCTGCATCCCTGGGATAAAGCCTACTTTATCATGGTGGATGATCATTTTGATGTATTCTTGGATTCAGTTTGCAAGAATTTTATTGAGTATTTTTCCATCGATATTCATAAGGGAAATTGGTCTGAAATTTTCTTTCTTTGTTAGGTCTTTGTGTGATTTAGTATAAGAGTAGTTGTGGCTTCGTAGAATGAATTGGGTAGAGTACCTTCAGTTTTTATTTTGTGGAATAGTTTGTGGAGTATTGATATTAGGTCTTCTTTGAAGGTCTGATAAAACTCTGCACTAAACCCATCTGGTCCTGGGCTTTTTTTGGTTGGGAGACTATTAATGACTGTTTCTATTTCATTAGCAGATATGGGACTGTTTAGATTGTTGATCTGATCTTGATTTAACTTTGGTACCTGGTATCTGTCTAGAAAATTGTCCATTTCATCCAGGTTTTCCAGTTTTGTTGAGTATAGGCTTTTGTAGTAGGCTCTCATGATTTTTTGGATTTCCTCAGTGTCTGTTGTTATGTCTCCCTTTTCATTTCTGATCTTGTTAATTAGGATACTGTCTCTGTGCCCTCTAGTTAGTCTGGCTAAGGGTTTATCTATTTTTGTTGATTTTCTCAAACCAGCTCTTGGTTTGGTTGATTCTTTGTATAGTTCTTTTTGTTTCCATTGGGTTGATTTGAGCCCTGAGTTTGATTATTTCCTGCCTTCGACTCCTCTTGGGTGAATTTCCTTCTTTTTGTTCTAGAGCTTTCAGATGTGCTGTCAAACTGCTAGTGTATGCTCCTCAGTTTCTTTTTGGAGGCACTTAAAGCTATTAGTTTTCCTCTTAGGACTGCTTTCATTATGTCCCATAAGTTTGAGTCTGTTGTAGCTTCATTTTCATTAAACTCTAGAAAGTCTTTAATTTCTTTCTTTCTTTCTTCCTTGCCAAGTTATCATTGAGTAGAGTGTGGTTAGGCTTTCACATGTATGTGGGCATTCTAATTCTATTGTTTATGTTGTTATTGAAGAGCAGCCTTAGTCCATGGCGATCTGATAGGATACAAGGAATTATTTCAATCTTCTTGTATCTGTTGAGGCCCGATTTGTGACCAATTATATGGTCAATTTTAGAGAAGGTACCATGAGGTGCAGAGAAGAAGGTATCCTTTTGATTTAGGATTAAAAAGTTCTATAGATATCTATTAAATCCATCTGTTTCATAACTTCTGTTAGTTTCACTGTGTCTTTGTTTAGTTTCTGTTTCCATGATCTGTCCATTTCAGAGAGTAGGGTGTTGAAATCTCCCACTATTATTGTGTGTGGTGCAATGTGTGCTTTGAGCTTTAGTAAAGTCTCTTTTATGAATGTAGATGCCCTTGCATTTGGAGCACGGAGGTTGAGAATTGAGAGTTCATCTTCTCAGATCATACCTTTGATGAGTATGAAGTGTCCCTACTTATCTTTTTTGATCACTTTAGGGTGAAAGGTGATTTTATTTGATATTAGAATGGCTACTTCAGCTTTTTTCTTGGGACCACTGGCTTGGAAAATTGTTTTCCAGTCTTTTATTCTGAGGTAGTGTCTATCTTTGTCACTGAGGTGGGTTTCCTGTATGCAACAAAATGTTGGGTCCTGTTTACGTACCCAGTCTGATAGTCTATGTAGTTTTATTGGGGAATTGAGTTCATTGATATTAATAGATATTAAGGAAAGGCAATTGTTGCTTCCTGATATTTTTGTCGTTAGAGTTAGAATTCTGTTCTTGTGGCTATCTTCTTTTAGTTTTATTGGAAGATTACTTTCTTGTTTTTTCTAGGATGTACTTTCCCTCCTTGTGTTGAAGTTTTTCACTTCTTACCCTGGGCTGGCATTTGTGTTCTCTGAGGGTCTGTATGACATCAAGCCAGGATCTTCTGGTTTTCATAGTCTCTGGTGAGAAGTCTGGTATAATTCCAATAGGTCTGCCTTTATATGTTATTTGACCTTTCTCCCTCACTGCTTTTAATATTCTTTCTTTGTTTTGTGCATTTGGCGCTTTGACTATTATTTAGTGGGAGGAATTTCTTTTCTGGTCCAGTCTATTTGGAGTTCTATAGGCTTCTTTTATGTTCATGGGCATCTCTTTCTTTAGGTTAGGGAAGTTTTGTTCTATAATTTTGTTGAAGATATTTACTGACCCTTTAAGTTGGAGGTCTTCACTCTCTTCTATACCTATTATCCTTAGGTTTGGTCTTCTCATTGTGTCCTGGATTTCCTGGATGTTTTGGGTTAGGAACTTTTTGCATTTTATGTTTTCTTTGACTGTTGTATCAATGTTTTTTAATGGTATCTTCTGCACCTGAGATTCTCTCTTCTATCTCTTGTATTCTGTTGGTGATGCTTGCATTTATGGTTCCTGACTTCTTTCCTAGGATTTCTATCTCCAGAGTTGTCTCTCTTTGTGATTTCTTAACTGTTTCTACTTCCATCTTTAGGTCCTGGATGGTTTTGTTCAATTCCTTCACCTGTTTGTTTGGTTGTGCTTTCTTGTAATTCTTTAAGGAATTTTTGTGTTTCCTCTTTAAGGGCTTGAACCTGTTTACCTGTGTTCACCTGGATTTCTTTAAGGGAGTTATTCATGTCCTTCTTAAATTCTTCTATCACCATCGTGAGATTTGACTTTAGATCCAAATCTTGCTTTTCTGTTGTTTTGGGATATCCAGGACTTGCTGTGGTAGGAGTACTAGGTTCTGATGAAGCCAAGTAGTCTTGGTTTCTGTTGGTAAGATTCTTGCGTTTGCTTTTTGCCATCTGTTAATCTCTGGTGTTAGATGTTTTTGTTGTCTCTGGCTGGAGCTTGTTCCTCCTGTGGGTCTGTAAGCCTGTGTCAGCACTTCTGGGAGATCAGCTCTCCTCTGGTTAAACTGGTGTGCAGAGGGCTGTGGATCAGTCATCCCTCCTCAGTCCTGGGGTCAGAGCACACCCTGGAGACAAGCTCTCGACTTGTAGGAAAGGTGCAGAGAGGGCTGTGGATCTGCTGCCCCTCCTAGGTGTAGACTGAGGTAGAAAAGATCCTGTCCTGGCTGCCCTGTCCCTTCTGAGGCCTATGCCTCCTGGCTGGTCCCACCTTACAAAGCCATCGTTATTCCAGTATTCCATATTTATGATAGAGCTTAAAAACCATAACCCAAGCCGGGCAGTGGTGGTGCAAGCCTTTAATCCCAGCACTTGTGAGGCAGAGGCAGAGGCAGAGGCAGGCCGATTTATACGTTCGAGGTCAACCAGATCTACGGAGTGAGTTCCAGGACAGCCAGGGCTACACAGAGAAACCTTGTCTTAAAAAACCAAAAACAACAACAACAAAACACCCCAAAAAACCCACAACCCAAAAGTATTTTCTGGAAAGCCCTCCTCTCCAAGCCCTGTCAGCAGGGGGCTGTTCACTGGCTCCTTTTATGAAGTTTGGTAAATATGCATGGGCAGAGCATGACATAGTTTATCTAGTTACTAAGAAGCTCCACAGGAGCTTAGACTGGGAACCTCTGGAA
This sequence comes from Montemys delectorum, assembly GCA_019843815.1. Classification (NCBI taxonomy): domain Eukaryota; kingdom Metazoa; phylum Chordata; class Mammalia; order Rodentia; family Muridae; genus Montemys; species Montemys delectorum. Next base: position 32,095 of record JADRCD010230733.1, read on the forward strand.
CTTGCCAGGGCTGGGCAAGGTAGGGAAGAGAAAATAAGTTAACATCTGCTATTGTGAGCCTAGTTCTGATGTTCTCAGGAGTCATGCCTCTGTCAGCATGGCTATTGTGCAGAGAGGTCTCTTGGTACTATGTGAAAAGCTATGTAAGACCCAGTAAGTTTTAAAATAAGACCCAGTAAGTTAGGACCCACGTTAATTCATGGTGATTTATCAGAATTACTTAATATATTGAGTTAATTTTTATTTCCTACATAAACCACTGTTGCATATTTTAGCATTCATTTACTTTCAAATTATAAATCAAACATGGATTGCTCAGGCTTTGAAAGAAAACTGTGATTTCAATTTATTTAATTTTTGGATTTTTCAAACAGCATAACTCCAAGACAATACATCAAGCTAACAAAATTTATGAATTTGTAATGATAAACACTAGCTTTTCTGTAAGCGGAGTGAATCAAGCTACTAATTCAATCATCTATTGGATACATAACAATAACACCAACACAAAATACACTTCCAGCACCAACAGCTGATACTTTCTTCTAGGCTCCCAAAATATCAGTCAAAACATCTTTGCCCAGCTGCACCCACCTGAATCACAAGGTGCCTTTTCAGGTAAATCTGTTAGGCACTTAGGAAATATATATGTGGGACTGGAGAGATGGCTGAGCCAGTAAGAGCACTGCCCGCTCTTACAGACGACCTGAGTCTGACTTCCAGTACCCTCATGGCGGCTCACAAATATCTGTAACTCCAGTTCAAGGGGATCTAATACCCTCCTCTGGTTTCCATGGGCAGTTTATGCATCTGGTGCACAGAAATACAAGCAAGCAAAACATTTATACACATAAAATATTTAAGAACCTTTAAAAAAAAAAGAAGCACGTGCCTTTGGAATGTAGATATGGCCCTGAACACCTGTAATGTCAGCCCTGGGGCAGTGGAGTGTCAGCAGTTCAAAGGTCTTCCTAGACTATACAGAGTTCAAGGCTAGCCTAGGTAACTTGAGATGCTACTTCAAGAAAGACAAGAATGAATATGTAGTAGTGCTTTTGGGCATGGACTGTCTGTTTCAAAGTCTGTTCTCCAAGTGTACATTTGACTTGCCGCACCTTGCCATGCTTTGCCTACTTACCGGAACGCCCGTGAAAGTGACTGGAGGAGACTGCCAGGAAATGCTGAAGTTGCTGCCATTGGGAGTGAACTTAGTAGATCCTGGAATAGTCACCGGAGGCGTGGCCTGAGAGACAGGAAGCAGAGAAAGCTGTAAGAGTGACTGCAATACTGAATGCCAACTCAGCAGCCAGTCCCACAGCACCCAGAGGAGGCTCCAATCCCAGGCACTAGCATGCTCAGGATCATAGGATCAAGGGGGAGTAGGACACAACATCTGTTCTAACACCACTGGAAGTAACTGGGACCAGCAGGATACAGGAACACAGGAACCCCAACCGACCAGTGGCTCGGGTTCCTTCTGGTCTGCTCCAGTTTACCTCTGGCACAAACTCTGCAGCTAGTCCCACAGCACCCAGAAGAGACTCTACTCCCAAGAGATCTAAAATAGCCAGGATCCCAGGATCCCAGGATCCCAGGAGCTTGGTCACATCAGGATCTCAGGTTCCCAGAGGCAGCTTGACTCCCAGAAGCTCTGACACACCCAGGATCTCAGGATCACAGACACAGCTGGACTCTGAGGAGTTCTAACACAACCAGGATTATAGGAAGGACAGTCTCCAGTCAGATAAAGTGAGGGCAGGTAACACTAGATATAATCAGATGTCGGAGACAATCGTAAGAACATAAGCAACAGAAACCAAGGTTATTTGACATCATCAAAACTCAATTCTCCCACAATAGCAAGTCCTAGATACACCATCACACCTGAAAATTAAGACTCAGATCTAAAATCACTTATCATGACGATGATAGACGACTTTAAGAAGGACATAAATAACTCCCTTAAAGAAATACAGGAGAGCCCAGCAGTGGTGGTGCACGCCTTTAATCTCAGCACTTGGGAGGCAGAGGCAGGTAGATTTCTGAGTTCGAGGCCAGCCTGGTCTACAGAGTGAATTCCATGATAGCCAGGGCTACACAGAGAAACCCTGTCTCAAAAAAAACAAAACAAAACAAAAAATATGTATCTTTGGGGCTGGAGAGATGGCTCAGCAGGTTAAGAGCACTGACTGCTCTTCCAAAGATCATGAGTTCAAATCCCAGCAACCACATGGTGGCTCACAACCACCCGTAATGAGATCTGATGCCCTCTTCTGGTGCGTCTGAAGACAGCTACAGTGTACTTACATATAATAAATAAATATATCTTAAAAAAAAAAAAAAGAAATACAGGAGAACACAGGTAAATAGGTGGAAGCCCTTAAAGAGGAAACACAAAAATCCCTTAAAGAACTACAGGAAAACACAATCAAACAGGTGAAGGAAATGAACAAAACCATCCAGAATCTAAAAATGGAAATAGAAACAATAAAGAAATCAGAAAGAGAGACAACCCTGGAGATACAAAACCTAGGAAAGAAATCAGGAGTCATAGATGCAAACATCATCAGCAGAATACAAGAGATAGAAGAGAGAATCTAGGGGCAGAAGACACCATAGAAAACATTGACACAACAGTCAAAGGAAATGCAAAAAGCAAAAAGCTCCTAACCCAAAACATCCACGAAATCCAGGATGCAATGAGAAGACCAAACCTAAGGATAATAGGTATAGAAGAGAGGGAAGACTCCCAATGTAATGGACCAGTAAATATCTTCAACAAAATTATAGAAGAAAACTTCCCTAACCTAAAGAAAGAGTTGCCCATGAACATACAAGAAGCCTATAGAACTCCAAATAGACTGGACCAGAAAAGAAATTCTTCCTGTCACATAATAGTCAAAACACCAAATGCACAAAACAAAAAAAGAATATTAAAAGCAGTGAGGGAAAAATGTCAAGGAACATATAAAGGTAGGCCTATCAGAATTACACCAGACTTCTCACTAGAGACCATGAAAGCTAGAAGATCCTTGGCAATGTCATACAGACCCTAAGAGAACACAAATGCCAGCCCAGGCTACTATACCCAGTGAAACTCTCAATTACCATAGATGGAGAAACCAAGATATTCCATGGAAAAACAAAATTTAAACAATATCTTTCCACAAATCCAGCCCTACAAAGGATAATAGATGGAAAACACCAACACAAGGAGGGAAACTACACCCTGGAAAAAGCAAGAAAGTAATCTTTCAGGAAACCTAAAATAAGATAGCCACACAAACATAATTCCACCTCTAACAACAAAAATAACAAGGAGTAACAATCACTTTTGCCTAATATCTTTTAACATCAATGGACTCAATTCCCCAATAAAAATACATAGACTAAGAGACTGGATATATAAACAGTACCCAGCATTTTGCTGCATACAAGAAACACACCTCAGTGACAAAGCCAGACACAACTCAGAGTAAAAGGCTGGAAAACAATTTTCCAAGCAAATGGTCCCAAGGAACATGCTGGAGTAACCATTCTAATATCCAATAAAATCAACTTTCAACCAAAAGTCATCCAAAAGGATAAGGGAGGATACTTCATACTTGTCAAAGAAAAAAACTACCAAGATGAACTCTCAATTCTGAATATCTATGCTCCAAATGCAAGGGCACCAAAATTCATAAAAGAAACTTTATTAAAGCTCAAAGCACATATCGTAACCCACACAGTAATAGTGGGAGACTTAAACACTCCACTCTCACCAATGGACAGATCATGGAAACAGAAAGTAAACAGACACAGTGAAACTAACAGAAGTTATGAAACAGATGGATTTAACAGATATTTTTATAGAATATTTCATCCTAAAACAAAGGAATATACCTTCCTCTCAGCACCTCATGGTACCTTCTCCAAAATTGACCATATAATCGGTCATAAGACAGGCCTCAACAGATATAAGAAGATTGAAATAATCCCATGCAGCCTATCACACCACCATGGACTAAGGCTGGTCTTCAATAACAACAAAAACAATAGAAAGCCCACATACACATGAAAGCTGAACAACTCTCTACTTGGTCAGGGAAAAATTAAAGAAAGAAATTAAAGACTTTTTATAATTTAATGAAACCGAAGGCACAACAAACCCAAACTTACGGGACACAGTGAAAGCAGTGATAAGAGAAAAACTCATAGCTCTGAGAGCCTCCAAAAAGAAACTGGAGAGAGCATACACTAGCAGCTTGACAGTACAACTGAAAGCTCTAGAACAAAAGAAGCAAATACACCCAAGAGGAGTATACTGCAGGAAATAATGAAACTCTCAGCTAAAACCAACCAAGTAGAAACCAAAAGAACTATACAAAGAATCAACAAAACCAGGAGCTGGTTCTTTGAGAAAGCCAACAAGGTAGATAAACCCTTTACTAAGCCAGACTAAGCACAGAGACAGTATCCAAATTAATAAAATCAAAAATGAAAAGGGAGACATAACAGTGAAAACTGTGGAAATTCAAAAAAATCATAAGATCCTACTACAAAAGTTTATATTCAATTAAACTGAAAAATCTGGATGAAATGGACAATTGTCTAGACACATACCAGGTGCTGATGTTAAAACAGGATCAGATAAAGGATTTAAAAAGTCCCGTAATCCCTAAAGAAATAGAAGCAGTCATTAATAATCTCCCAACCCAGAAAAAGCCCAGGACCAGATGGGTTTACTGGAGAATTCTATCAGACCTTTAAAGAAGACCTAATACCAATACACTTCAAACTATTCCACAAAATAGAAACAGAAGGAACACTACCCAATTCATTCTATGAACTCACAATTATGCTTATACCTAAACCACACAAAGACCAAACAAAGAAAGAGAACTTCAGACCAATCCCCTTATGAGTACTGATGCAAAAATACTCAATAAAATTCTTGCCAACCGAATCTAAGAACACGATCATTCACCACAAATCAGTAGCCTTTGTCTACTCAAAGGATAAACAGTCTGAGAAGGAAATTAGGGAAATGACACCCTTCACAATAGCCACAAATAATATTACATACCTTGGTGTGACTCTAACTAAGCAAGTGAAAGATCTCTATGATAAGAACTTCAAGTCTCTGAAGAAAGATATTGAAGAAGATCTCAGAAGATGGAAAGATCTTCCGTGCTTATTAATTAGCACGAATTAATATAGTAAAAATGGCCATCTTGCCAAAAGCAATCTATAGATTTAATGCAAACCCCATCAAAATTCCAACTCAATTCTCCACAGAGTTAGAAAGAGCAATTCTCAAATTCATTTGGAATAATGAAATACCCAGGATAGCAAAAACTATTCTCAACAATAAAAGAACTTCTGGTGGAGTCACCATCCCTGACCTTAAGCTGTATTACAAAGCAATAGGGATAAAAACTGGTATTTGGTACAGAGACAGGCAGGAAGATCAATGGAATAGAACTGAAGACCCAGAAGTGAACCCACAGGCATATGGTCACTTGATATTTGACAAAGGAGCTAAAACCATCCAGTGGAAAAAAGACAGCATTTTCAACAGATGGTGCTGTCTCAACTGGTGGTCAGCATGTAGAAAAATGCAAATGGACCCATTCTTGTCTCCTTGTACAAAGTTCAAGTCCAAGTAGATCAAGGAAATCCACATAAAATCAAGATACATTGAAACTTATATAGGAGAAAGTGCAGAAGAGCCTCAAACACATGGGCACGGAGGAACAATTACTAAACAGAACATCAATGGCTTTTGCTTGAAGATCAAGAATCCACAAATGGGACCTCATAGAATTGCAAAGCTTCTGTGAGGCAAAGGACAATGCCAATAGGACAAAAGGGCAACCAACAGATTGGGAAAAGGTCTTTACCAATCCTACATCTGATAGAGGGCTAATATCCAATATATACAAAGAACTCAAGAAGTTAGACTCCCGAGAATCAAATAACCCTATTAAAAATGGCAGAGCTAAACAAAGAACTTTCAACTGAGGAATACTGAATGGCTGAGAATCACCTAAAGGAATGTTCAACATCCTTAGTCATCAGGGAAATGCAAATCAAAATAACCCTGAGATTCTACCACACACCAGTCAGAATGGCTAAAATCAAAAACTTAGGTGACAGCAGGTGCTGGTGAAGATGTGGAGAAAGAGGAACATTCCTCCATTGCTGATGGGACTGCAAGCTGGTACAACTACTATGGAAATCAGTCTGGCGGTTCCTCAGAAAATTGGCCAATGAGATAGCTTAGCGGGGGAAAGGAGCCTGCAAACAAGCCTGAAGATCTGAGTTCAATCCTTAGGATCAGAAAGGAAGGGTTTTTTTTCCTACCTTTACATGTGCAATGTGTCAGGTGTATGTGCATACACAAGTACATACACACAAAATAAAAATGCAAGAAAAAAATTTAAACTTAAGTTGAACACATAAACATGGCTGAAACGCCACGACTCAAGTCTGCAAAGTCTTTTTCCTCTCCAGGCTTAGTGTTTTTGTTTTTGTTTTTGTTTTTGTTTTTAATTACAAATGTTTCAGCTAGTTCCAGTGGTTTTGCACCTGGCCTCCAAAGTGACCAAGGGCCACCCCAGATGCTTTTTGTTGTTGGTTTGGCTTTAGAGACTTGGTCATGACGATGTAGCTCAGGCTGCCCTTAAAAATCTACAGCCTGGCCCTGGCCTCAAATTCATAATCCTTTTGCCCCAGCCTCTTGAGTGCAGGGATCAGGAGCCACCACTTACGGGCTTGAGATCCTGACTAAGGAAAAATAGAAAAACCAACCGAGTTGCTGTCACAGGTGGTGCTATTCTTTTTTAAAATCATGTTAACTTGCGGTCCCAGACCTGATGGCTACTGCTTTTGCACAAGGTCTTTAGGGCGCACCTGGTAAGCATGGTCAGTGTGCACGAGGTAGAGGGTGGTGGGGGCTGAGCGGCTCAGTGGCGTCACCAGCTTAGTGTCTGTTTTGGCACAAGGAGTTTCTGTCCGGCTGGAGTCAGGGATGGGAAACGCAGGGGGTGAAGCCAGGGACTGGGAGGGCGAAACCGGGGCCACACTGTTGAGGCCTTCAGCCACTGCATCCGTGTTGAGCTTGATCTCCGTGTAGTAGAAGTCTTCCTCCCCGTCACTGCAGTCAGATTCCCCGACTCGCCTAGGGCAGGAGAGAGCAGAGCGGAAGCTGAGCAATCAATTGGTCTGTCCTCCTGCCTCTAACTTGCATAGAGGCTGTGACACTCACCTACCCCATTGAAGAAGGTTTTCATCAGCTTCTGCTCTGCTTTAAATGTGCTCCCACCAGCACTGTCTGTTAGTAACATAATTTCCGAATCCTTACGTTAATGGTGTTTGGGAAGAGAGTCTTTGAAAAGCAACGAGAATTAGGAGAGGTCAAGAGGATTGGGGAAGGGAGGCAAGGACTATGGTATGAAGATGGGGGTGGGGCATGATGACAAGAAGATGGACCAGTACATTGGCACAAGTGGTTCTGAAAGGAAAACCAGATGTAGTAAGGGCACCCTCACCAGGTGCTGGGGAGATATCTGCACTCTGCTCATAGTACAGCATAACCCAGTATCCAGCCATGAGCCAAATAAACTACCAGGCGTGCCTTTAACTTCCAAGGCATCCAGTATCACACCACAGCAACAAAGACTGGAGTAAGACTTCTTAAAGCAGTCTACCTACCATCTACCTACCTACCTTCCATTCATTTACTAATCTGAGAATAATTTATGGAGAATACGTTACATGTAAAACATTCTACTTCCTAACGGGAACAAAACAAAGACTAGGCCTTGGTGATAATTTTGTTTTTATGGGTTTCTTTTGGTTTTTGATATTTGTTTGTTTTTGTTTTTGTTTTTTTAACTTTTAAACTAACTTTTTTTAAACTTTTATTGCATTATGATGAGAAAAGTTACATGATTTCAATTTAACTGAATTTGTTAACATTTAAAAACATATTTTAAGTAAATAGAATTAAATCACATTCTTGTTTCCCTTTTATACCCCAACTCCTCCCAGAGACCCCTCTTCAATATCTACAATATCTTTTTTGTCATATTCCTTAAAATTTATAAAATATTATAACAAAAA
>JADRCD010230734.1:8764-26860 GCA_019843815.1 Montemys delectorum
AAAAAAAAAAAAAAAAAAAAAAAAAAAAAAAAAAAAAAAAAAAAGAATAATCTCAACTCTCAAGGCTAACAATTGTATCAAAGCAAAAAGATTAATTAAGGAGTGGACATGAGATAAGGCATGGCAGTGTAGAGAGTCAATGGAGCAAGGATCATGTCTGTTTTTATGAAAAGGAGGAGAGAACATCAGATGGATTCTGTGGCCTGGCATCAGGAGGAAGAGTGTAGGAGAGTGTGTGCAGAGGACCAAATGAAAGAGAGCAGCTGGAAGTTAAAGGAAAGGAAACAGACGCTTCAAGAAGCACCATTTTCTGAGCTCATTTAAGTTTGAGGTCAAGTTGCCCTCTGTGTAATAGGAATTTGCGAGTGTATCATTCCAATAAAATTACTTTCTAGCATCTGATGTCTTAAGTAATAGGCTTAGCCATCAAAAAAACCCACTAAATAAACTCAGTCTTGAGAGGCAGAAATTGTGAGCACATTAATGATCTCCAATAGCAATCTTCTCTTGAGCTAGGACTCACTCCAGTGGTGAAGGCTCCAGAATATCTGTTTTCATTTTTGTAAATGATAAAGAAGCTCCAGCATAGGAATTTTCTAGAAGGAATGGTACTTAAAGGATGCCCCAAACCAGGAACTGTGCATCTAAGTATATCAAAAAATCAACAAAAAACCTCAGTTGTTGTAGAAATATGGACAAAATACAATGGCCACTACATTTGTTAGTTTCCTAATCACATGTCATCTCACAGAGGTGTACAATAATCAAAGCTGGCAATGCAAAGTTCAAAAGCAATATATTTCAATAACTAACCAGCTAACATATTAGCAATAATTAATTAGGTATCAAAAGTGTATAAATTATATTCTATAGTATCCATAGAACCAACAAAACATAGATATAAGTTAAGAGAAAGTAGATTGGTCTTTAGGAAGAAAACAAAATACCTTTTGTTGCTCTGGTTCCCAGTTTATATTCTTTAGTTGGAATACTTTATTAAGTTATTAATAAATTCAATTTAATATAGATATACATTCCATTTAGTTTTTCCTCTGTTATTGTGTTAGTTATTTCACTTATAACTGGGATGAAATACCTGGCAGGGAGGAATTTACCAAAGGAAGAGCTTTATTTTGGCTCACTATCTGAGGGACCAGTCTATCACAGTGGAAAAGTCAGGTCACAGAGGCTAGACTGGCGACATTGTGTCCACATCTAGGAAGTCAAAGGTAAGTTATGTCCAGCCATCTCTTTTCTTATGAAGTCTGGTTCCATAGCTCATGGAAGAGTGCCATCCACAGTTAGGGTAGGTCTTGCCATCTCTGCTAACCAAAGGGACATATTTTCTCAGATATACCTTCAGGCTTCTCTTTTCAGTGATTCTAGAGTCTGTCAGGTTTAGAGTAAACTTTAACCACAACAGCCATTAAAATATAACATAAGGATACTTCTTAGGGAAAAATTTGTACCATGAGTGCTACAACAGACAAAAGAACTTTCTTAACCTATTTGTGCAGCTCTATCAAAATATCTTACACTGGGTAGTTTCAATAGTTGGCAACTTTTTTTTCAAAGATCAGGTTTTAGGATCTGCTAACAGGTGTGACTCCCTCCATGATGATTCTCTTTACTGAATGATCAGAAGAGAATTGCACTGACTGCAGTCTCTCTAGCTTGTTAGAATAAGATCAATTTATTCCGAGACCTAGAAACACTTTCCAGGAGGCTTGCATTTCCAAATCTAAATTCTGGTGAAGACAAAACATTTGATCACTAATATGGACTAATTTTTAGAAACTACCGATTTCAGGACAATCATAAAGTAGGGAAAGTGTGGATGCTTGTAAGATGTTACTGATGACATTTTCACATGCAAAAAAATAAATAAATAAAACTGGATTCTTTCTTTTTTTCATTTAACTATTTTTATTCACATGGTGTGTATTTTTCCTTACTTGGTTTTTCTTTTTTTACTTTATATCCCACTCACTGTCCCCCTCCCATTCACCCCCTCCCACTTGGGCCTTCCTTTTTGTTTGGCTTCTTTGGGTCTGTTGAGTGCAGTATGGGTATCCTGTATTTTATGGCTAATATCTACTTGTAAATGAGTACATAACATGTATGTCCTTTGGTGACTGGGTTATCTCACTCAAGATGATAGTCTCAAGTTTCATCCATTTGCTTTCAAAATTCATGATGTCTTTGTTTTTAATAGCCAAAGAGTATTCCATTGTGTAGATGTACCACATTTTTCTGTATCTATTCTTCAGTTGTGGAACATCTAGGTTGTTTCCAGTTTCTGGCTGTTAAGAATAAATCTGTGCATGAGCAGAGTTGAGTAAGTGTCTTTGTGGGATGGTGGAGCATCTTTTGGGTATATGCCCAGGGGTGGGATAGCTGGCTCTTGAAGTTTAATTATTCCCACTTTTCCAACAATGAAGGAATCGTCCTCATCCTTGCCAGAATGTCCAATCTCTTGAGTTTTTGATTTTAGCCATTCGGACCAGTGTAAGATGAAATCTCAGAATTGCAAAATATGGATTCTTCCATAAACAACACAAGCATGTGACCTTTAGTCCCATGATGATAATAGAAGAAAAATACGGCTAACAAATTTACATATAAGTAAAAGATGGCTTCCTAGATGAAGCTTAGAGAGCAGAAACTATAAAGCAAACAATGATTAACTGAAACATGAGAATTGTGATTCTGTTCAATGGCTTGGGTAAAGCTCACACATGAGACTGGGAAGGTGTGTTCGACTATAGAAAACTAACAAGAGCTTAAAGTTTCAAGGGGATTGTACACGGGGATGAGCTGGCTACTATCTAGGCATCTGTCTGTCGCTAGAAGTGAGCGTGAAAAATGTCATGCTTACACTTTCTAGAATACCATGCAACAGCCAGAAGCAATAGCTTAGATGTCCCTACAGCAAATGTGCAAGGAGAGCATTGACAGACAAGATATAAAATATGACATACTATGAAGTTGGGACATCTTTCAAAATAAAAATCTACACTTGAGAAGCATAAAGTTTAAAATTAAGCAGAAGCCCATTAAAGTTATTAATTGCTAGGAAAGAAGAAAAACTTAATAAAGAAAAAAAATGAAAGAATATGTGTGGAAAAGTCATCAGAGTACTTTGTGTGGAACAGTCATGAAAATTGATTAATCAATCACCTGACCCCCAAATCCAACCAAACTAAACAAATCCAACAAACCAACAAACTTAAGAAAGTAATTTCAACTGCATTGTAAAACAAGATTCTGCTCAAACATTATTGCCTTTGAGTTTTTGTGTGGCATGTGAGCATATAACACATGCATGCTGTGTGTGTGTGTGTGTGTGTGTGTGTGTGTGTGTGTGTGTGTGTAAAAGGACACAGTATTCACTGGGACAGTACAGTACTTAGCTAGTTTATTATAGAGGCTTAAAATTAATTAACCACAGAATATAGGGTAAAGTTAATTAGAGAGACTGCTAAAAAAAAAAACCCCACTCAAGTATTATATAATGTTAATGTGTCTGAGCCGAGATTTAGCTACCTATAGCTTTATTTTCCTATCTTATTGAAAAGATAAGGAAGAATTACTTGAGGAAGTCACCAAGTTAGTGCTTCATCTATTCTCACAAAATATGGAAGTTACATATGTAAAAATATTTTCCAGACTCATGTATCATAAAGTCTCGAGGAATCATATTACTTTATATGTACCAAAAATTAACTGTGTGTGTGTGTTTGCAGGTCCATGTGTAATTTAAGCCACATGAATTGGCAATGCTCACCACAACAAATATAAATGAACAAAATTTCCAATACTGATTAGGGTAGGTATTCCAAGCGGCTCCCAAAACAATATAGATTACTGCTGTAGACTTGCTTACCTGTCAGGGGTTACAGTGTGTGGGCTCCCGTTGACACCATACACTTAGGACAGATGACTCATATGATTCAAGTTGGATCTGACATCAAAACCTCTTTCCTTTAGTCTAGTTTCTAGAGTGCTAGAAAATAATATGCAAAATGCCAGGGGAAAGAAGTGATAAAATAGCTATACCCATCTGTAATACCTATGAACCCTGACAATTATCAGCATGGTAACATATGGAAAAAGGTGCAATAAGTGACATTTACGTGTTGGTGGTAATTAACGACTACCTAATTGGATGTGAGGTCCACTCAATGGAGGAAAATCATGCCTGGTACTGGAAACCTGGCCAGATTCCTGAGGCCATTTTGGTTATGGACATTAAAAAGAACCGGTTCCTGTTGCTTTACTAGGACTGTATATTCCTCAAGGCATTAAAAATAATGCAACTCTTTAACTTTATCCACACCAGTTTGATATTTCCTTTGTTAGGTTGTTTGATTCAAGTATAGGGGCAATAAATGGTATGAGTCAATATTACAATGTCCCATAAAACATGTCGAACTCATCTGTCTCTGATAGGAATATGACATCAAAATCGTATACTTCAGTATATGCGAAAGGCATTGAATAGAGGCATTGGCATCAGGGTTAACCTATTGCTAAATCTATTCCACTCTTGCCAGCAGCCTCCGTCAGTAGTTTCCATAATTTCAAAAGGAAAACATTTTCTTTTTCTTGTGCTGTTGTTTTACAAAAAGAATGTAGTAAATTATTTATTTGAATAGATGAAAATTTCAATTAACAATTTGAATAAGGCACGGGTCTTGTGATGAGTTCTATTGGATGACATAGATTCTCCACACTGAAAACTACATCATGAGATGTTGGTTACACTTTCAGGAAAAAGAAAGACCTCATTGCCTATTCCCTTAGACTTTGGGAGAATTAATTCTGTTTAATCATTGACACCTTTTCTCCCTCCTCTATTTGTTTGGTTGATGTTAGAGGTATTTCGTTTTCGTAATAAATACATTCTCTCTTTGTCTCTTTGTCTCTGTCTCTCTTTCTTTCTACATCCTGACCTCAATGCACTTTCCCTCCTCTTCTCCCAGTCCCCCTCATCTCTCCCCTGCTTTTCTATCCACTCTTACTCTGTTTCTCTTCAGAAAAGGGCAGGTCTCCAATGGCTAGCCACCAACCACGACATATCAAGTTGTAGTAAGACTAGACTCTCTGCCTAGCATTGAGACTGGACAAAGCCAGTCAGTAGGGGGAAAGGAATGGGGAAAGGACATCTCTGGGGCTATTTAGGCAATGGAGAGAGGCATCTATGGGGTAAGCTAGAAACACACATCTATACAATGGAGTAGTACTTGGCTGTTAAAAAAATATAGCTAGAAAAAGTCATGCTGAGCAAGGTAATCCAGACCCAGAAAGGCAAACATGATAGTACTCACTTATAAGTGGATATTAGCTATAAAGGGTAACCGTGCTATAATCCAGGGAAGCTAAGTAACAAGGAAGGGTGGTGGGCAACTCTCATGAATCTCCCTATGAATGGGAAATTGCATAGATATCAGAGGGATGGGGGAGTAAGGGGGCAGGGAATAAGAAGGAGAGACCAAGTGGACAAAGAAGCAACAGAGTACTGGGAAAGATGATTGGAATGGGCAGGGGTGGGACATCCAGGCAAGAGCTAGAAACCTTTGTTTTGTTTTTGAGACATGTCCAAAACATGACATATACAGCCCTGGCTGACCTTCGTGGAATTCACTCTGTAGACCAGGCTGGTTAGGAACTCACACAGATCTGCCTGTTCCTGCCACCTGAGTGCTGAGATTAAAGTGGCATGCTACCCCACCCAGCACAGTTGGACATTTTAATGACTAGACTTTCCTTAGGTGATAGAATTATAGGCCTAGAAGAAACATTAGATATTTACTGCAAGATCACCCCTCCCTTTACCCTGTCTCACAGATTCATGATGAGAAGTGGAGGCACTGGCAACCATAAATCTTGAACAGAGGTCTCGAAGTTTTTCTCACTTAGCTGAGATCACCCTACTGATGAAAGGCAGTCAGCAATAAATCTTATCTCACCATGTCTTACCTCATAAAGCCTGGTACTTTCCTTACTACCCTGTACTCTCATGAGAAAGGAAGTAGAACATAGCTTTTTATGGAAGCATTTCTTGAGTTTCAATCATTGATAATAATGTCTTTACTGAGTCACCATTGGAATCAGTACCTGTCGTAAGCCCTGAAGTCTCCTGCTGCACTCTGTCAACTCTTTGTTCTGCAAACAACCATGGGACTTTCTGTGAATCATCTACCTCTTACCTTCCCAACAGGGAAGGGAATTCATGGCTCAGCTGAGCTGAATGCTCGTTGACCACCCAAAGCACACGTTAAATAACAACTACCCACAAATGATACTCCAGCTGTTTCCAGTGGTTTTGTTTCTCCCAAAGGATTCAGAACTTCAAGGGTCATAGTCATTTACCATACAGTACACTTTGAGCATTCCGAGTGATAAGTCAGAACTTTTAATAACAGTGACATTTTAATAAGAACATTTCACTTTTCATGTGTCATGTTTTAAGGTACGTCATTATAAGCATTCCTGTGAATGTTTTTATTAATTCTTCAATTTTAGGCCCATTTTTTTCCCTCAAAGAATGACGATCCCATCAGAGATGCTAGTAAAGGCCTGCTGTGTACATAAGGATGAAAGAGGCCCTTGTGAAAACTTGACACGAACTTCGGTTCTTAGATAGATGATGCAGCAACTTCGTTTCAACAGTCTCTTCAGCTCTAAACATATGGTAATGATGGATAACATATAAAACTGATATGGTTGGGCTCACATGCAAAATACACTGCTCTGTGTGGAGAAAGAACTCCTGTTCAGAGCCAGGGCAGTCAGGCAATCAGAGTTCATGTCCAGACACAAACAATAAATGAGCCAAGAGCTCGATTCCTGCCAAGGAGAAAATCAAAAATACTCTGTCTGCCACTTGGGAGCTGAAGCCTTCTTTCTCAGTGAATCCTGAATCCTTACTACATGGCAAAAAGCCAACAAGAGGCCTCTGCCAATGTTAAGGCACATGGAGAGATGCGGGCTGATGGGATACTAAGATATGTCAGGCCTTGAACTGGGCCAGCCCTGTGGCTGTATTTGTATCTTCCCTCATCTTAGTAGAGATAAAATTAAATAAATTATAAAATGAGAAGTTTTAGATAGGAGCCTCAAAGGAAGTTTGAGAGAATGAAAAGATAAAAAGGAAACAGAAAAACTTTAAAAAAGACAAAAATAAAACACCCTTCCCTTCCCTCCTCCACACAGACCCTACAGATGAGCGAGCACCTAAAGTAAAGTTAGCCTTCTAAAGCCAATCATGAAAGAGAGCAGTTACATTTTGATAAACTTCTATTTATAAAATTTTTATTTATAAGAATCAGGTAAGCATTCAGATCAGAATGGAACCTGTGAGGTCAATTGTCATATTGCCACAAATACCTATAAATTGCGTAATGTATATGTTTAAAGGATTTCTAAATGCACGGCTTAGGTTACAGTGATGTGAGTTTATACTTTAAGGGTATAAACGAAGAAGAAACCAAATCTAAAACCATACCTGCTAACTTGAATTGATGGTCTCATGCCCATACAACCTGAGACAAGCAACGAGTCTGTCAAATGCCAGAACTCAAAGAATCCAGTGTGAATTAAGGACTCTTAAACACACTGGTTCTTGAATAAACTGTGATATGTTAGGAAAGAAAGTTCCCTGTAAAGAAAGAAGTGTGTCTTTGCTTTGGTGTATCATAGCAGCCATAGATGTGAAATATTTTTGAGTTTGTTTGTTTGTTATATGTTGTGCATTCATATTATCTGAAGAATCAGGAAACCCTCAAGTAGACAATTTGATGCTAGTTACCCTCTCAAACTGATTGTACCTCCTGTGTTCCTGGGGAAGGGAAATAGAGGCCTTTTGTAGGTTGTGCATTTTTAATACAGGACTCAAGAAATGCCACCAACAATAACCAAGCAAAAAAGATTTCAAATAAACTAAAAAAGTCAATAAGTAAACTATTATGAGCATATGGCTTTCTCTTTACATTGCTAGTTATCAAAAGATTCAGCTGTTTCCACTTTAATCTATTGTTGGCTACAAAATTTGTGGCTGAGAAATTTGGAAACCCTGTAGATCTTTTGACAGTCATTTGTACCTGTAGAAGTAAATACTACTAGTCAGAGATTGACAGGTGGTATGGTCTTGGGAAGTGAAATGGACTACATACTTAAATAAGGGCTAACTGAAAATACTTTGACTGGATCATGCAAATATTCTCAAAGCCCAGGACCACATCCTCTCCTGCTAGGTTTGTGTCTTAGCTCCTTCCTAGTCTGCATAAAGACTCACCTTTCAACCCTTTTATTGATTTTTAATTTTCCATCATTAATATATGCTACTCAGTAAAAATAATCTGCCAAAGAGTAAATGTTGAAAGTATGCCAATAGAAAATAAAAATGATAAAATAGATTAATATGTTAATGTTATCACACCAAATTTTCAATAGCTACTATTCAGCTATAATTTCTCAATCATCTTATTACAGTTTAGATACTAAGTATCTATCCTATTCTGACTCAGAGAGATACAGCTATGAATGCTGTATTTTTACAAAATTTATTTCTGCACAATTTGCCTTTATTAATTGCATATGCAAAGATGCTTTTTCATTACTCTATGTATCAGACCCCTTAACTGACCACTGATTATTAATTTTTCTCATTAACCACTGGTTTCCAAATTCCCCAATGTTAATTTTCTTAAGTCATCTTCACTTATGCATATTTAACACACAGCTATAGATAACTGCTTAAGACCCTGAAGAATGCAGTCCTCGAAGAGACAGAAAATATTAAAAAGAAAGCGATCAAAATATGGCAACAAATACTTCCTGTAGGAAAGTTAATTGGATAGGAAGGATAAAATCAATTGTGACTTTCTCAAACCAACCATGAAGATACTGTAGTGGTTATAGTGACCATCCATGAATGTTTGATGTAATGATGAGGTAGAAATTGTAACATTGTCCAAGTTCACCAGATGATAGTAAGCTGGGCTTTAAACGACAAAAGGAGAAAGAAATTGAGGCATTCATTCATTAATATGTATTATTCCTGATAAAAATGAGCCTCATTTAATCCATTTCCTTAGATTTGCTGAAATACTTGAAAGAGTGACATATCCCTAAATTCTATTTAAAATATTAATGAAGCTTACAGTGAAAATGTTTTCTTTGTCTCATTCTAAATCCTTCAGCTGCAAGTTAAGCTTCTTTTAGTCAGTCTGCTCTCTCCTTTGCTTAATTGAAGTTTACAAATGATGCTCATAATATAACTCCTAATGATATTCTGCTACATTCGTAGACCAATGCCTTGCTCAGCCATCTTCTGCATCGTGAATTTCCAAGGCCCATTTCCAGTCATGAAAGTTTGCAAGTGCGAATGTGAAAGAAGTCCAAAGTAACTCTGAGATGGGCAAGACTGTGTTTGTGTGACTAGATTACAAGCAAAAAGAGACTACAAATGGCCATAAACGTCTGGTAGGAAAAAAATCAAAGCATTCTCCATGAACTTTAAATGAAATGTTTTCTATCTTTCAAATGTTTTTTCTACAAGGCATTTCAGCAAAGGGAATAAATGTGAAATTTTGTGATTGTAGACAAAATTTGAAAAAGATGTTGTCTCCAAATAATATCTACTACTTAGTCATTGTAGAGATTCTATGAATAGAGAAAGGCTCAAAACTATAAACCTTGGCAGGAAAGAAGTAGACTTTTTTTTTTTACATGATTAATGTATGAACTTCTAAACCTGTGTAGAGATTGGACCAGGACAGTAGGCTGCAGAGACCCAGAATTAGTTTATAAGAAGAACAACTCTAAACGTTTTTGTACTTGGAAAAATCAGGTTTCATAAGACAAATGGAATCTTTATTACCTTGAAGAATAATTCACAAATCTTAATGGCAGAAGAACAAATATTCTTTGATGTTTGTTCTGTGAAGTAATAAGAACTTTAGTCAGAGAAATCATCTCAAAAGGATGTTCTTACAATTTCATAAGAATTACTTTTTTGTATGCTTACAACATCCAAGTTAGATAAAGATGCTGCTAAGTCTTATCATTTGATAACTCTGGACATCAAATTTTCTTCTGCTCAGTCAAGGATGACAAACTGAAAAAGCATAGAAATCAAGTCACTTGACCATATCAGGAAGCAGTGAATAACCAATCCAAGATTAGAGTCTTGGAAAATTTGTCCTGAACTCATCCCGTAAGAGCAAATTACATTTGAATAAAATTAAGGTCCCAGAAACAAAATATTTCAGACTCTCCTAGTATTACGCAACCATATTTAAATAGAATTTTCCATGGATAAAAATATAAATTTCATAATAGAATTTCCTATTAGGGAGCTCTGTTTTGTAAGGGATGAGAATAGTTCATTGTCAACATTCCAATATTTTAATTCTAATCACATAAATGTACATAACAAATTTTACCTCAGCTTCTCCTAATCTCAACTTGACATGAACATTCTAGTACTATAAAAATTTACACTAGACTGCCCTTAAAAATATAGCTCTCAGTACTGATAGCTTCAGACAGTATAATATGTAGCTTTAGAAATATATTAGATATAAAGTCAAGAATATATATTATATTGAAAAGGAGGAAAATATTTTGTTTATCTATTGGTAAGGAAAGTTAGTTATCCTAGTATTACTCTTCTTAAAGTATGTCACTCCTAAAGACATTCTGCATCAGTGCCTACTCAGATCAGTGACTTGCTCAGCCATCCTCAGAAATGCTTTCTCCTGCAGTGGGTGAGAATAAATATACAGACCCACATCCAGACATTAGGCAAAGAGTGAGAGACCTTGGTACCTTCAGCCATAAAGGGGATGTCTCCATCAAATCCCTTTTCCAAGGATCAGGGAACCCCAAGGAAGAGGAGGCAGAAATAATATAAGAGCCAGAGAGAATTGAGGACACCAAAGAGACAAAGTCTTCTAAAGCAACTAAGCAAAGCTCATATGAAATTACAGAGAGCAAAGTATCAGTCACGGGGCCTGCAGGGCTCTGCGTCTGGTCCTCTGTGTTTGTAATGGCTTCCAGTTCAGTATTATTATGGGATCCCTGAGTGTGCATGAGTGGGTCTCTGAATCTTTTGTCTGCTCATGAGCTCTTTCCCACTGTTCATTGGTCTTGTCCAACTCTGATATGTAGCGTTCATTTTATTCATAATATTGATTATATTATATTAATTGTTTGTGATTCCTTAAAATCCTATTTGTTTTCTAGTGAGAGACAGAAAGGGAGTGAATCTGGATGGGAGAGGAGGTGGGAAAGAATTGGAAGGGGTAAAGGAAGGGGAAAACATAACCAGAATATATTACATTAGAAAACAACTACATTCTTTAAAAACCATGTATTTATTTATTTATTTATTTATTTATTTTATGTGTATGAGTGCTCTTTCTCCATACATGCTAGCATGACAGAAGAGGGCATCAGATCCCATTACAGATGGTTGTGAGTCAACATGTGGGAATTGAACTCAGTTCCTCTGGAAGAACAGGCAGTGCTCTTAACCACTGAGCTTTCTCTCCAGCCCAGAAAAAAATTTAAAAAACAACAACAAATTATTTTCAATGAAAGGAAACTATGGCAAAAAGGAGAAAAGTCAATTGTGTTAATGAAACTAACTATAAGAAAGAAAATGATTTGGTAGTGACTACTCATCTTTTTAAAAGTTATCTTTGAGCTGGATCCCACTTTGGGCCTGTTGCTGGACCTTCTTTTCCTCAGGCTCCTCTCCATTTCTACCCCTGAAGTTCGTTCAGACAGGAACAATTATGGGTCAGAGTTTTGACTGTGGGATGGCAACCCCATCCCTCACTTAATGACCTGTCTTCCTAATGGAGGTGGGCTCTATATGTTCCCTCTCCCTACTCTCGGACATTTCATCTAAGGTTCCCCCTTTTCAGTTTGGAGAGTCTCTCACCTCCCTGGTCTCTGGTGCATTCTGGAGGGTCCTCCTAACCTCCTATTTCCCGAGGTTGCCTGTTTCCAATTTTTCTGCTGGCCCTCAGGGCTTCAGTCTTTCCCCTCATTCAATACCAGATCATGTTCCCCTCGTTACCCCTAGTCCAGGTCTCTCCAACCTTCCCCCCTTGTGATTGCTTTCTTCTCCCTACCAACTGGGACTGAGGCATCCTCACTTGGGTCCTTCAGCTTGCTGACCTTTGTGAGTTCTGTGGACTGTATCTTGGATATGCTGTGCTGTTTTTTATTTATTTATTTATTTATTTATTTATTTATTGGCTAATATCAACTTATTAGTGAGTACATACCATGCATGTTGTTTTGGGTCTGAGTTACCTCACTCAGGATGATATTTTCTAGAACTTCTAGAACTTGGGTACAAATAATGAGAGCTATATTCAGAACTTATATACAAAGTTGGTAATTAAGGTATTATTACACATAACAAAAAGTAGCAAAGAACTTTGTTTCTTATAATGTGACAATAATTAGAAATTCTGTTAAATATGTTTTATAGACAATTATGCTATAATGTTCTTACACATCCTTTATGGGTTTGATATACAGTTGACTTTCAGAATGCTTACAGCAAGGGCTTTAATATATATATATATATATATGTACATAGATTTGTAAATGAAAAATTCCTAAAATAGTGGACATCCATAATAAAATGTTTATTTGTGTGATTATTAACAAACCATATAATTGCTTGTATTGCATTATACATCTGTTCAATATATGTACATGTGTGTTCATGTGTATATGTGGATATGTTTTTCCAGCCCTATGTATTTTATCAAAATTAACTTAGGCCATTACAGGAGGGTCAGGTTCCTAAGAGAGAGTTTCAGCAACAGAGTCGTCAATAATTTTTTCTTGGACAGTCGATATCTTATAGGAATATGAGTCCTTTGGTATATGTTCACATCTATGTTAGATGATAGTCCTTTTGCCAACAAGACAAGTATTTGACTGGTTTCACATGCCTGGGGTTTTCTGGAACCAAAGATGTTGCATATGCTATGTTGGTTACACTTTCCCCTTTATCTCACAACAATTTAACATGTATTGCAGTCCTTCAGACACTTAGAGCTAATACTCTGGTCATATTCTCTCTACAATAATCTCCTCTGAGGGTCTGTTTTGAGATCAATATCTACAAACATCATAGCTTTTAACCTTTACACATTTGTTGTTGTTGTTGTTTTGTTTTGTTGTTGTTTTACCATTAGGTACTGAAGGTCTTGGAGGTTGAGATTTGCTCCTAAAACCACGGTGTTTAAGGCCCAAATTTAGAAGTATGAACTTTTTTTGCTCATGTTCTGAGCTACTGCTCTGTCGGAAGGGCCCACAGTTTATAAGTTGTGCTTACACTTTGCATTATAAATATTACAATCATCTTGATGATTATAACAAATAACAGATAAGGACCCATTTATGAGGTAAAGTTGAGCTAAATTACAACTTTTTGAGACAAATTTTTCATCCTGATATGACGAATGTCATGTATTGCAACAAAGCATGCAATGGGAAGCATAATAAACAATTTTATATACTTGAATGATTAAATATTAACTTAATCATGATGTGTTTTCTCTTGTTTCACACATGTAGAAAAGTAAAATATGTTTATATCTAAATTAGTAGTTACTCAAATCCATTGCATTTTACCTCTGTAAATCCAGACAGACCTGAATCAAAATGTGTTATAATAGTACACACACTTATTTGCATCCACAATTTTATTCCGTATTTACAATAGAAACATAGATAAATGGTTTGAGAGAGGACCGGGCAGTTAAGAGCATTTGCTGCTTTTACACAGTGACAGGTTTGCTTCTGAGCACCTATATGGTGACAGACAATTGTTTGTCGCTCTTGTTCTAGGACATTCAATATCCTTGTCTGGCCTCCAGGTATGTACAGAGTGCATATATGTATATATACATATATGTGTATATATGTATATATGTATATATGTAGCCACTTGCACATATACAGAAAAATAAGTCTCAATACCTAAATGCAGTTAAATTCTAAACTACTGAATTAAAATAGGAAATGGTACAAAAGATTGGCAGTGAGTGGAAATACACTATTATGTCTATTAGGAATAAGCTTTGAAGGCATAAGCTTGTTTTTCTATAAGCAGTTGGCTTCACCCCAGGTACTGCTCAAAGCTGTATTTATCACAACAAAATCTGTCCTTACTGATTCTCAAACAATCGTTTTCTTTTCTTATACCAAAAACACATTGATAGGTGATACAGTCATGAAGCACTCAGTGTAAACCTACTGTTTTGATGCGTGCCAAGCAGCAGTACCAGGCTGATTCCAGGAAGGTTGCTGCTGCAGTACAAAGCCTTCTCCTGCCACTCCAGAATGTTATGTTAAAGGCTTTAGGAATTAAAAGGAAAGCAAATGCCTTAAGCCTTTTCAAAAGACTGTCCCAGAAAATAAAAGTCAAATGTTGACTCCCTACTGGATAAGGAGGAGGTACCTTTGGCAGAGATTGAAATATATTTCTAAAGGAGATCAGTAGAAAACCTGGTTGAATGATGCTAAGTAGCTCTCTGAAGACTCAACAAACAAATTTAGGGTAATTTCATCAGTAGTGTCCATTCTAGAAGAGATAATGGCTGTGTGCGCATAAAAATATCTCACATTACTTATTTAAAATATAATTTGGCATAGGCAGCTTTATGAATAAGTAAAATTAAGCCTCCAGTTCCGTTTCAATACCCTTTCAGAAGAACAAAGCAAAACAAGGCATGACCCATCTCAACCAACAATGACTTTCATTATCTTCTGTTCAAACGTAATGCCGTGGGAAAGCTAAGCTGCCCGAGCATTGCTCTAGAGATCTAGATGTTTACTTGATGTAAAGTCTGGGCCTTGCACCAAAAGATTTACATAATTGAAACCTCAGATGTTTGGGTGTCTATCAATAATGGCGTCTCGAAGGTTCCCAGATACTTTTACTGTCTCATGTTTTAATAGACATTTGGTTGCAGAGTTTTAAATACATTTGATAACTGAAAAGTTCCAAATGACTGTGGTCCACTTTTCCTCACTGAAATATTCATAGAAATGGTTTGGGTGAGACTCCAAAGGAAGCAGCCCCAGCTTTGGAGCTGAGTGTGCTGCCAGTTGGGAGTGGGAAGCCAGGCTCCCCTTGCCCCATCTGGTTTCTTTTCTCTCTTCTTTTGTCTCTTTGGATATAGGCAATGCTAAGAAAACTGAGAGTTGAATTGATCTCACTTATTAAATAAATATTTTTAAAGCTTCGGTGTCATAAGCTTTTCAGTTTGGTTTGTTTTCTCGATACATCCCACCTTCATAGCAAAGAGCCGAAAAATATTTTACTTAGTTGAGAATCAGTCTATAAGACAGAGTGATTCAAGCATGAATAATTTTTTTAACCAGAATTGGGAAATTCTAAATCTTCTTTGTGCTTCTTATTTATTATAACAGCATATTGAAATTAATGAGGTCAGATGGTAACTCACCCATAGGCTTCTCTGCTATCTGCACATTAAGTTGATATTTCAAGGCTAGTGAATAATGAATTTGCGGTTATCCTTATGGGAGCTATGACATTTTTATAATGTCTCTTAAGAAACCTTAGGTGGGGAATGGGGAGATGGTTCAGTGAGCAAAGTGCTTTCTCCTCAAGCATAAGGTTATGACTTTGGATCCTCAGGACCCATGTAAACTGCTGTGGAATACAGTGATGTACATTTGTATCCTTAGTGCTCAGAGACAAGAACAGCTGGATCCCAAAGGCTTGCTCATGGCCATCCAGTCTAACTGAATCATAATGAGTTAGTTCACAGTTCACAGAGAGAACCTGCACGAAGACTATGGTGGCACATAATTGAGGAAGACAATCTGATGTCAACTCCTGTCATCCACATGACAACACATCCATGTGCATGCTTGTATGTACTAAACACACATATACACACATATAGAAATATAATAGATGAGGGAATAAATAGAAAGGAAATCCTAGTTCGAATGTACATCAATGGGGAAACTCTGAAATTAGTTGGCAGTTATAACTTTTCCATTATGACTAGCTGGGCTTTTCTCATTTAATAAGACATTAGCCTTTGCATGTTATGCCAATGCAAATATTAGCCTATCTCCACTGCTCTTTCCTGTGTTTGATCACACAACAATGGCTCATCTAGCTGCAGATATAAAGCTCTTAGAAAGAGGGACCTGGGATATTACTCACTTTGTGACTTTGTTTGGAGACAGCTCTTAAAAGAGGGTTGTCTCAATTCCTAGCATAGGAAGCTTCATTTGGCTCTTTTGTTTTCCTCTTTCTAATTTTCCCATGAAACGAGAATAATTGTAGGAAGCTGAAAATAACAGTGGAATCGGAACAGGTTGCTGATTTTAGAATGTGTTTTAAGCACTAAAATTTTGTTTTCTTAGGAAAGCTTCAGCAAAGCTTGGAAGCATAAAAATGATAAGTGTCCTGGCACTTCCTTCAGAAGTGCAATTAGAAATCTCAGAGCCCCTCAACATCTAGCCACACTTCTCCCTTCTGTGGAATCACGGGGCTATATAGAAGGCAATTTTAAAAGCAGCATTGTGAATTATATGGTAGATTAATAGAATAAATGAAAAGATTGGTCTAAAAGTACCCTGTAAGCTAGTAAAGATTTTGCTTGTAACCGATACGCTAGTTCATGGGAAATCGTACTAATACATAAAACTTTGGGTTAAATGGCTGTAGTGGTTTTAATGAGAATGGCCCCCATAGGCTCATGCATTTGAGCACCTATTCCCCAGCTAGTGAACTTGTTAGTGAAGGATTAGGAAGAATAGCCTTGTTGAAGGAGGTGTTATACGGAGGACATGCTTTAAGGCGTCAAAAGGTCACACCATCACAGCATTCTCAGTCTTTCTTATCTGTCTGTCTGTCTATCTATACACCTGTCTGTCCACCTCTCTGTCCATTTGTCTGTCTGCCTATCCATCATCCATCCGTTTGTCTGTCTGTGCATCTGTCTGTCTGCCTGTCAGTCTGCTTGTCTGTCTACTAATTTGCTTCATGGTTATGTTTCAAAGTATGAGTTTTTGGCTACTGCCATGCTTACCATTGTGATGATCAGCGACTCCCATCCCTCTGGAGCTGTAAATCCCAAATTAGCTCTCTAATAAAATGCCTTGGTTGTGGTGTCTTATCACAAGAATGATAAAGGCATAGATTAAATGTTGTAGTACTAAAAATAAATTTATAAAGAGCCTAAATGAAAAATCTATATGCTTGGATTGAGTATAGAAAAGAATAATGAACAGATTAGTAGTTGGTCACTAATTCAAACATTTGGCAAAACAAAGAATGTTTTACAAAAACTACTCTGCATTTGGAATTTTGGATGTTTAGGTGTTTCCAAATAAGTCAATAGAAAAAGTATTGACAGCTGGAGAGATGGTTCAGCAGTTAAAAGCATGGGATACTCTTTCAAAGGTCCAGGGTTCGATTCCCAGCACCCACTTGGTATTTGCAACCATCTGTAATTCCACTTCCAGAGATTCTAACATTCCCTCTGGCATCCATTAGCAGCATACATGCAAGTGGTTCAGTCATTCATGCAACAAAACACACTTGCACTTGCAGAGAGAAAGAGAGAGAGAGAGAGAGAGAGAGAGAGAGAGAGAGAGAGAGAGAGAGAGAGGCAGAGACAGACAGAGACAGAGAGACAAAGACACAGAGAAAGACAGAGACACAGAGATTTAATAAAAGATGAAATCTTCTCTACATTAGAGATGAATATCATTAATAAGAATTAATGTAGTCATTGAATTTAAGCAGAGTATTCACATTTTGCGCATATATTTAAGTCTTAAGATCATATACTTGTCCCAAAATATTGATGGTAAAGACATGCGTTCTTCAGTAGTAACTGTTTCTTCAGTCCTTTCAAATTCATCTTGGTGATTAGCACACAGTTATTTAGGCAAAAGCATGTGCCTTTATCGTTTATAGTCAGTAACGTATTTGGGCTCCAAGGGCATCACAAAGTATTTGTAACTTTTAGATGAGTTCCTTAAAGATAAGAATTCTGGAGACACAGA
>JADRCD010230735.1:0-17202 GCA_019843815.1 Montemys delectorum
TGATTAAAGGAAGTCTCCTTCGGACTTTGGGTCCTATAACCATAAGGACAGGGGTTGAAATCACAATGGGGCCATTCTTGTGGGCTGATGCGAAGGTTCCTACATAAGGACTGGAACGTGAATCTTTGAGTTTGAGGAACATGACACTGACCTGAGAGTTTCAAGAGATCTGAGCTCTTGAGCCTGGTTATTGCCTGATGCTGGTACTGTAGATGCTCAGATAGGCAGAGCTGATCCCCATCCCTGGGAAAAAGTCCAGTGTGGGGACAGGTAGGTGGGGACAGTAGGGGGACACGTAGGAACCCACATAGAAAGAGGTTGGGAGAATGGCTCTGTGGGCAGAGTGGGAGTGTCCTGGCAGGAAGGGGTTCATCCTGAGGAAGCCATGCAGCAGGTTCAGGCAGGAAGCAAAGGACCATGAGTGGGTGGGGCAGCATGCAGTGGGGATGGACACAGGGAAGAAACCAAACTGTAGCCTCTTCTTCCCATGGCCCTCATCTTCATTCATGGCTTGTCTGTCCATTGACTTTCTAAGGAATAACTGAGGTAACCTATACCCCTGTCCAATCTATTTGTATCTGAACTCCAAGATTTGTTATTTTACATTCTGCTCCTGTTACCACTACACCAGGAGATCTCAACAAGACTGCATAGCAGCCTCCCTCTGTCTAACACCCCAATGCTTGGTTCAGTGTGTTCTCATGAGACCCCATCTCATAGAAGTCAGTTTCACATCTCTACCCTTAGGCCTGAGCAAGTCATCAGGGGGAGTGACCATAGCTTGCAATCAGGCAGCAGTCCACAGCCAGCTCCAAAATTCCATCATAGACCCTGATGCTTACCCGTGAATGGCTTGCCCAGCAGGTGTGTGGTCCACCTCCAGCCCTGCCTGTCTTAGGACATCGATGACAGTGTTGTTCCCCAGAAAGTGACCTAGAACATAAGATGCAGTGTGGTCTTAGCCATATGCCAGGTTGTCATCCAGAAGACAGATGGTCATCCCTTGGGTTTCTGTCTGGGCCAATGAACTATACCAGTGGAGGTCCCCCAATGGTCTTCAGGACATGTATGGAGATGTAGAATGCCTGTACTTTAGCAATAGGGTTCCTTCAAATCCAAGTATTGTATCCCAGTGGCAAGACGTATACCTGGTCCACCCTGCCTGTATCCACATCCCAGCTCTCTGATGGTCACAGGCTGTATCTCTGCATGCTCCAGTTTCCTTACCTGTAAAGTGGGAGTGATTATAACGACCTGCTCTAATCTGTGAGGACTCCAGAGAGCAGGGGCTGGTGTACAGTGAAGGCTCCCATGTGCTACCTATTTCATGACTGTGCCTAATGCTACTAAGCTGACCCTAGTGCCTGCTCACACGGAGTGGGTAGCCTACAACAGCCATGAAAGGCTTAGCACCAAGAAACACCCCCAGCTCCAGCAGATCTATGGCTCCTCTTTGTAAATGCTTTTAGCAACTCATGCCTCCTTTCCTCAATTCCCCGAGAGCCCTCCAGGGGGCAGAGGCCACTTTACCACAGCCTTACACATGGCCAGGGTCTTACATATGCTTAGCATGTGCTGGGTGGATCTAAGCAATTAGATTCATTTCTTCATCATCTACCTATGAAGGCCCAGGTACTAGAGAAGCCATAAAACCCTCCTGAATATAGGACCCAGCAGATATTGACAGTGACCTAGAGGAGGTGGCCTTCAGAAGTAAGTGTGTGTGTGTGTGTGTGTGTGTGTGTGTGTGTGTGTGTGTGTGTGATGTCCATCTCACCTCCAAGTTACTATTCATTCTCTCAGCAAGCATTCGTGGTGCATCTATTTTGTATGAGATACCATAATATATAGGTGGATAGTTCAGCCCAGGGTGCAGAAGAAGGGGGTGGCCTCCCCTCACCAGGGTACAGGAAAGATACCTGTATTTTTCTGGCTTTGATTAGGAGAGTCCTGTGGAGGCCAAGTGACTATGGGCATAGAAAGTGCCTGGGTTAGGCCCTGTCCTCTCCCTCCCTCCTGGCCTCAGTCTCCCCACCTTTGTCATATGAGCATTTTGGACTGCCCTATGCTTCCTGAGTGCCTCATGGCCCCACAGGTAACAACGCCTTCCTGGCTCACATTTAGCTCAGATCCTGGGCATTTAAGCAGAGGGTTTAATCACTGTCCCCTGACTCTGATTGCCTGGGATGAGTGGTGACCATTGAGAAGCAGGAAGGTCAGCACTCTGACAGCCCCAGGGAGGCAGAGAACACAGTGGATAAACTGGCAGGAACAGACAAGCTCCTGAATCAGAGGGAGTCTGCAGAAGCTGCCCTGTGTAGTAGTTGGAGCAAAGGGGCCACCCTCTGTCCTCTCGTCGTCTAGCTTGACACACAGCCATATCTCCCTAGCTGGCCAGCCAGAGCTCCTGTGGTTCCACCTGGAGATTACTGGAACTATCACCACACAGGGAAGGATGCCAGGAGTGCTATCCCAGCCTGTACTCTACTTCCTCTGAACCCTTGGGTGCATAGGCTACCTCTCAGAGTCTCAAGTTTTCTCTGTCAGAGGGAGGGATTGAAATGCAGGATGAAAATAGGCTTCCCTGGCCCATAGTCCACTGGGAAAAGTTTTGTTCTATTCAACTCCCCTTGAAAAGATGTTCCCCCATCTCTTCCTTCCTCCTTCCCCCCCTCTTTCCTTTGCTTTTCTTCCCTCCCTTTCTCTCTCCTCCCCCCTCATTTCCTCTTTTCTTTTCTCCTTGACTCCCTCCCTCTTCTCATATACTAATTAATGCCACTGGTTTAGTGAACATTGACTTGCACAGCCCATGCTGGATGGTGATTGATAGCCCGAGTTCCATTCCAGCTCGCCTCTGTCTTAGATTCAGGCTCTTAGGATCAGGGCACTCTCTTCAATGCATATGACACTGCGGGGAGTTGTGTAGGCACATGAGACATCTACGTTAGTGTGGTGACAGAGAAGACTCCCTGGAGAAGGCAGTGCTACTAGGTGAAGATGGGAGTGGGGGTGGGGTGAGGGGTCTCCGTGGAGGGCAGCGTGGGCAACTGGAGGAGGAATGAGGCAGGCAGGGATCTCTACGCAGAAGTGACAAAAGGGCAGGTGTGAACTGTGAAGCATAGGTCTCCCAGATTCTGACTTTGACCTGGCATGCTGACAAAAAGCCCCGAGTCTCTCCCTCAGCCTGTGTGCTGGTTATTTTCTGTCAACTCCACACAGACCAAGAGTCACGTGGGAAGTGAGAACCTCAAAGGAGGAATGGCCTCCATCAGGTTAGATTGGTCTGTGGGCATGTCTGTGAGGCTTTTTAAAAATTTATTATTGATGATTAATGCAAGGAGGGCTCAGTCCACTGTGTGAGGTATCAACCTTGGGCAGGAAACTGTCGGCTGGATAAGAAATCAAGCTGAGCAAGCCAGAAAGCAGCATTCTTCCATGGTCTCTACTTCAGTTCCTGTCTCCAGTTCCTGCCCTCCTCTTCCTGGGCAAGGAACTGCTACCCAGAAATGTAAGATAAACCCTTTCTTCCCTTAAGTTACTTTGCCCACAGTGTTTTATTACAGAAATGGAAACCAACTAAGACAGCCTGGGATCCTAGCTTTCCTGTCACTGCTGTCTTTCCCCACAAATGTCAAATGAGCCTGTAGCTCTTTGGCCCAGAGAGGCAGGAGGAGTAAAAGCTTTTGGCTAGGATATTATCTTAAGGGAGCTGAAACTGTCCCTGGTTAGGTTGGAGCCATCCCTTTCACTTGGCTGTTGAGCTGGAAGAGAACAGTGGGCGTTCTCTTCAGTGCCCAGGAGGAAGGACTCTGCCAGGAGCTCATGGCCTCTGTTCTGGACAATGAGGTAAGTCCTCCTCTCCATCCATGGAGACCTGGCTTTAACGATAAGCTCCAATGGTCCAACTGTGGTCCCCGCATCTACCCAGAAGTCCTCAAGAGCTACCAGTGAAAACTGCAAATTGCGTGACGTCCAGGAGAAGTCCTCAAGAGCTACCAGTGAAAACTGCAAATTGTGTGACGTCCAGGAGAAGCAGGTGACACCCACTGACTGTCTGAGGCTCTACTGTGGATTGTAAGAGGGCCCAGGGTTGGCATAGCTCTGCGTGGCTTCTGTGGTGCAGACCTCAAGGGATGCTGCTTGGTTCTAAGCTCTGGGTGTCTCCGATGTCTGCTTAAGAGCCCTGGCACTCCCTTAACCTTAAGGCTATCTGAATTGGATTGTTTTCCTTAGTCCAGAGATACTGGAGAAAGCGAGCAGGTCTAGCTCAAATTTCTACCTCCTCCTCCTCTGAGCCACACTCTTGTCTCCCTGTCTCATCCTCTCATCCTTCCTCCCGGGATAGGAGGATGGTACTTCTCCTCCATGCTCCTTGTCCACCCTATACATCGACTCTTCTGTATCGTCTGTGCCCAGAACTCGGTGATGTGATCCTGAATCCTAGCCAGTGTTCCTGACATTTACCCTTTCTGGTTCTTGGTCTCATGAGCTCCCCAGTTGCAGCTTCTTAGTGCCCAAGCCTCCTTCTGGCCTGTGCCCTTGTCACCATGTCCTTACTCATCTGGTGACACCCTTGGTGGGTTTTCTTCTGCTCAGTCCAAACAGGAGCTGTGAAACCTGCCCTTGGCCTCTTTCCTCTTTGTTCTGTTCACACCTTGGCTACCCACAGTCGTGATGACTACCTCACTGGCTCATGGACACCTCCACCTCATCTTCCCATGGAGCCCACTAACCCTGCTTGCCCTCCTCCATGCTATCACTGTGCCTCTACTGGACACTGCTACTCAAGCTATGCTGGCCTTCATTCTCCCACAGTTAACAGAGGCCCTGGTCATTCCCTCTCAAATACACTGGACTGTCCAGCCACCACTACCTGCAGCCACACTGCAGTGCTCGTCAGTCAGTCCCCTCCCACTGCAGCTAACCTGACCTGCCCGCAGCCCTGAGCTGAGTAACATGCTCTTACAGAACCACCTGATGGGGGTGGAGGTGGAATATAAGCTTTCTGAGGGCGGGGCCATGCCTGATTCATCTTTGTCCCCAGAGTTAAGCCCAAATCTGGCACACCACCACGGCTCCACAAATGTTTGTTGAATGAATGAGTGACACAGCTTTTTGCTCCACATCCTTTCCATGATCTCATCCTGTCCCCAGGAGACTCAAATTTCCCCCATTCTTGTAGCCCAGCCCTGGCCCTTGGTGACTCTCCTCAAGATCCCACCAATCCTAGGAGCTTGGCCCCTATACAGGCCAGAGTCAGGGTCCAGCATATGCTGTCCCCAGGGGTTGGCAGGCAGTGCTTAGGCTTGTCTCCAAAGTTGGAAATTCTGAACAAGGCACCACCCCCATGCTGGAACCTGCAGGCAAGGTGGTGGAAGGTTTCCAAAGGGGCCCCACAATGTTGAGGCTCAGCCTGCTTGGCTTGCCCAGCCTCCCTGGGGCTCCTGGCCACCACTCAGCATCTCCCTCCAGCATTAGCTTCCAGCTGTTCTCTGGCCAGCTCTCTGCAGGAAGACACGTTCCATTTAGCTCGCTGAGTCCAGGGAGGACAACAGAAGAGGAAAGAGAGGGTGGGGCACAGGGGGCCAAGGAGACACAAAGAGGGAAGTAGGAAGAAAAGCAAAGGGACTATCTATCACAGCGGGGAGATGGGAGTGGGGAGGAGAGAACTTCAGGACCTCAGAAGTGAGAGAGGACAGAAAAGAGGGGCCAGAGACCAGCTGTAAGAGATGTGGTAACAACTTTAGGGGGAGAAGAGGGAAGAGGAAAGATAGCCAGATGGGAAGAGAGAGAGGGGAAGGAATGAATATGATAGAACGGAGATGGGATGAAACCCACATAGAGAATGGAAGAGGAAGAAGGCAAGGAAAGAGAGAGAGAGAGGACCAGAGTTGAAAGCAAAGGATGCGGTGGGGAGATAGCCCTAGGATGGGCAGTGTTAGATGGTCATCAGGAGCATTCATGCTCTGGTAGTTCAGAGCTTCAACACCATGGGGCGAGGCAAACCACGGGCCACTTACAGACATCTATATACAAAGATTTAGATGTTTCAGAGCTGAGAAGAAGTTCCCTTCTTCTGGATGTATGATGGGCTATGCCAGTGCACAAGGCTTGGAGGACAGAGAGCATAGTCTGCCAGTCCCACCTGACCCTCTAGCATGGGCAGGCAGGGCAGGGCAGAGCCTGGGCACAATACTCAGCCCATCTATGAACCCTGTGGCCTTTAGGAGTTTCCTTTCCCTCTTTGTGTCTCAACTTCTCCATACTCGGTTGGACCACCTGGCTTCCCGGGCCCTCACCATGAATAGTTTCACCAGGTAGTGACTTGAATACATTTAGAAGCCTCTAGGCCATGCTGTTTCATCCTCACGTAGTCCCTGAAGGTGCTCCCACTTTACAGATGAAGAAGCTGAGGCTCAGCAAGGGGAAATAGGACTTGCCCAAGGTCACACAGCTGGTACGAGGTAAGGCTTTTTTTGGGCTCATCCCTAGAACTGATCCAGTTCATGGCAAGCTCCATCATGTTCACTCTGAAGTACTTGGCAGCTGCAGAGATGCCAAGATCATGGTTGGGGGCAGGAAATGGTCAGAAACGTGTGTACCTTCCAAGGTTCGGCAGATTGGAGAGGAAAGTGTGTCAAGTGCTCAGCATGAACAATGCGCCAATTAACTGGGCAATTTCAAGACTGCAGTGGGGGCTGGGTGGCGGAGGAGGAGAGAACCAGATGTTCTCCCCACCTCCCCGACAGGCTCCAGAGTAACGCGGGTGCCTTCGGCCAGCACACATGTTTTCTCTCCAGTGAGCATGCGGGTTTCCAGTTTTCTCCTCCTGGAAGAGGCATCCCAAGTCCGTATTTATGTTCCGTCTGAAATTAATGCAAGGGAAACTTTCAAATGCGAATCTCACTGCCAGGGCCTCTGGCCGGATATCAAACCAGAGCCGTGTTTGTTTTCCCTAGGAAGTGTGACAGGAGGGGTGGATAATGAGGGGCACCAGGGCTTCTAGTCTATCCAGAGCTGTGTGGAGGGGACCTGGCTGACCTGGGTTTCCTCTCCTGCTCTACAGTCACCCAGCCAAAGGCTGAGCTTTCTCAGTTCATTGGGGACAGACTTGACACAGTCTGAGTAGCCTGCCTCATGGCAGGTTCTGAGACACACTTGTGGTCTCTACCCATGGAAGAGATGGGCACACATGGGACAGGGATGAAGGGGCACAGGGGTCAGGGAATGAAGTCCAGGAGAGGATGGAGAGGGCAGCTGTGATGGCATGGCACCAGGGAATGTCACAGAGGAAAAAAATCTATGTGCGCTGATGCCCATGATGAGTGGTCCAGCAGCTGAATGTGAAGAGAAAGAGGAGGGGGAGGGTACTGTGAGCATTGGGGAGGGAGGGACAAATTGTAGAACTCTGACTGCTGCAGGGTGGGAAGAGGGCAGATTCTAGATGGGACCAGAAAGCACTCTCCCTAGCAATTGTCTGACAGCCCTGGAGAAGCATTCCACTTCCAGAGGTGTGGCAAGGGAAACAAGGACATCCTGGGGAGTTGGTGATGCGGGTGGAGCCGCAGCCCCACAGCCTGTGCTCTGTGTTCCTGTGTGGAAGCTTCTGGGAAGCCAGGGATAAAAAATGAAACAGTGATGGATGAAAGACTGACTCTGCTCTGCCATCAGTATGGTGAAGGCAGACACAAACACCCTGGGTGACAAACTGCCTGCCGGCAGAATGTGCCAAGTGTTTGGGTTAGTTTTCTCTTCCAGCTGCTCAGTAGTCCAATTTTCCCATGTCACACAGGCATAAAAAGTAGAGCTGGGTCTATGTCTAGCCATGGCTCAGGTGCGTCCATAGCAAGGCATTTATGGAGGCAGCTGCCCAGACAATGCCCAGCCTCCGGGCTCTGGGGAGGCTCCTGTTTGGAGCAGCCTGTGCCCTGGGGTCTCTGTCACTATCTGACAGCTGTTAAGTGGGCATCCTCCTCAGGATGTCACCAGGTGTGAATTTCCTCTTAGAAAGTGCCTCTTTCCGCATCAAGGCATCCATTTGATTCTATAACTTTGAGCTTGAAGCTTTCAGGTCATTTTAATCAGATGCTTTCAAATTTAACGTTCTGCTCCAAGGTCAGGAGGCCACATCTCTGCTGGCACTTGTCATTTGAGGGTGACTCAGGGTGACTCAGGGTGAGGTAGAAGTTCCAGAGGCTTTGGCTGGTCCCGAGGACTTGGTGACCACACTATCTAAAAACCTTTACAGGCATCTAATGCATGCTAGGCTGTAGGAGGCCAAGAAGAGTCAGAGATGGCCCTCTTCCCTCTGGTGCCAGATAACCACAGTTGTAGGCAGTGCCTGCTGGGTCTATCCAGGCTAGTCTAGGGTGGGATTTGTAATGGGCTTCATGATTGGAGGTCCCAGTTGTGGACAATCACTCTTTGTAACACCAGGCTCTTTCCTGAGGTTCAGTATCCCAGGGTCTAGGACCTCCTGTTGGCTAGAGACATATTTAGGGACAGATGCTCATCCTGTCTGTAGTGCTTTGAATAGGAATGGCCCTCTTAGACTCATGTGTATGCTTGGCCCATGGCGAGTAGCACTATTAGGAGGTGTGGCCTTGCTGGAAGAAGTTTGTCAGTGTGGGGGTGGGCTTTGAGGTCTCCTGTACTCGAGCTATATCCAGTGACAGTCTCCTTCTGCTGCCTTTGGATCATGACGTAGAACTCTCCGTTACCTCTCCAGCACCTTATCTGCCTGTTACCTCCCATGCTTCCCACCATAAAGACAGTGGACTAAACCTCTGAAACTATACGCCACCTCAACTCAATGTTTTTCTTTATAAGAGTTGCTGTGGTCATGGTGCACCTTTACAGCAACAAAACTCTAAGACACTGCCATGAGCCTCACTGTTACTTAACACCCACCTTAGTTCTTGAGATTTCCATGCAGTGCTACAGAGGTCTTATAGCTCCTCATCTAGAGAGGAATGAGCCCTGTCCTTAGAGGATTGTAGGCTTGGAGGGACCAGGGGTCCTGGAGTAGTAGTGGCCGTACAAGGTTCTACTGACAGGCTGTTTAAGCTGTTTGTGGCATTGAGACATTCATGTGCTATTCCTGGACTCTCAGGACTTACAGAGGGGACTCTGCGACTGGGAGGAATGAAGGCATTTGACTAGTCCAGAGCTACCTCTCAGGGGAAATCTGGAGTGTTCTGTAGCCTAGTTTCAAAGGCCACACCCTATCACTTTCCTCTCTTGCTTTCCTGGAACTATCCAGCTGATCCCATAGCGGGGATTCTCAGACCATCCACCAACAGACAGCGCAGCCCTGGAGACAACCTGGGGGTCATGGCCCACAGTTCCCATTGACTTGTCCTGTTCAAGGGAAGGCTAACTAGGCACAAGCCAGAAGGGGGTATTGCTCTGCCTGTCAGGATGCACTGAGTTGAGTGGGAGTGACTCTGGCCAAGGATGGCAGCCATTGCAAAGATGGCAGCTCTAGATGCATGTGGGTGTGGTGACAGGGTTCTTTTTAGCACTGTTGGAAATTCTGAAGCACTTCTGGAAGGTGTAGCCTCATGTTTGTGTTGGGAAACAGGACAAACATGGGTGCTGTGGGTGCTGAGGGGAAGAAACTTCCGGGACTGCAGCCTCTATTCCAGACTGGCTGGCTGTCCTTGGACCATCTGCAAGCTCTGAGGGGCTTCTGTCCCAAAGATGTGGAGTAGAGAAGCAGGCAAAATGCAGGGAGGGATGGGTCTTGTCTTGAGGACTATATAGATGATGAGAAAAACCGGAGGGCCTCTGGACATGCATAAGGGGCATGTCTACCAGCTCCCAACTTCTCTAGGAAACCTCCGAGTCAACCTCTGCCAACAAGCATGGGATGTGGGATGCAGGAAAGAACCTGATGCCTTGTCTCTTGTGAATCCCCTGTGCAGAGGGAGTGGAAAGGACTCTGGGAAGACTACAGGAATATCTCAGAAGGCCAGCTGTTTCCATGTCACCAAGCTCTGTTTCCCTTTCTTTCCCTCATGGCCCTGAGTTAACTCTTGCTGTGGCTTACTTTTCTCACAGATTCTTTCTCACCATTTGCTACCCCTCCCCCAAGAAACCCTGCTTAGCATTAAACCTCTGCCTCCTGCCTCAGCCTGTGTGGCTTGCTCATTGGGACCTAGGACTCTCTTACTAGTGAGTTCCCAGGCCTCTTATTTGTTACTGTAGTCTCACCTTCCAAAAGGTAGATGCAGTGTTGCCAGAGCCCCTAATTCCTCCCATGGGGCCTAGACTTAGGTTCTGGCTCAAATGTTCTTGGGTAACATAGGAATGGCTGGCACTTCTGCTTTGCATACCTAAGGGGCGTCACATTCATTGATCTATTTATTCATTCAACAAGGGAGAGAAATGAGCATCTTAAGTTCTAGGGGTGCAACTTGAGCTGAGAGATGACAGAGTGCTGTTTGTGCAGAGTGTGAGAACGGAGTTCCAGGACACTGTAGGAGCTTAGGACAGAGGACTCAAGCAGCAGTTGGGTATTTTGGGGAGCCTGGCCACCCCAACAAAGTCATCACCATCACCTCACTGGAGCTATAAGTCTCTCTTGTTTCCTGTGGGCACCTCTGCCTGTCTGCCAGATGGAACGGAAGGGCTATCCTATCTCTACAGGGGGCCCTGAGCATGATGGTTGTATAAGTGTATTGCCAAGCATGACAGCATACCTTCTACAGGAACTACTTGAGTCAGTACTTGCTTCACTCATTCATTCATTCATTCATTCATTCATTCAATTTTGGTGGTGCTGGATTAATGCAAGGCAAATGCTTTATCTTTGAGCTATATCTTAGCCAACACAATGGCCTTTAGCTAAAGTGTGCTAATGACACATCTCCTTTCCACAAAGTTTAAATCTTTACCACTAATGTCTTCCTGCCTCAGACCCATAAGTGTGGTTCTGAATACCATTCAGCAGCCTGAAGGCTGGGTGTCCTGGATGTCCCAATACTCAGAGCAATAGATTCTTGTCTCCGGCTCTGCCTGCCTTCTGTCTGGACTTTGCTTCCTGTGGGGCAGTTGGTGGCTGCCTTGGAAGGCATGTCCAGGTTCTGCAAGGCTCCATAGTACTCCCAAGTCTCCAAGAACAATTGAAACAAACCATGCTGGAATGCTGGAATGCTGTGAGACTAGAGAGCCAGGATATTGCAACCAGGCAATTAGAGCAATAGAATGCTGAGGTCCAAGGACTGTGAAGTGCCAGAAGTTGGAGTTTTATTCTCACTATATTATGCTAGGGACACAGAAACGGACAACTTCCAACTGCTAGAGTTGGAAATGCATGGGCCCTAGAGGTTACCTGTTTCCCTACCCCACAACCTGCTGGTGACTCATACTTCTACTTCTGCTCCTTCAGTTCCTGAATCATGAATTTTATTATTGAAAAAAAATATGCTGCAAGATCCTTAGATGGCTGAACAAATAAACAAACCGCGAAAATCTTTTTTCCTAGAGCGAAGGCTAACATTGCCATTCCCCTAGTGCCGAGGTCTAAGCCCGCCCCCGCCCCCATGAGATGCTCAGGGCATGGAATATACTCAATTCTGTATGATTTGGTTCACCGTGTCTTTGAAACAGTGGGCTCTGCCATGGTATACTTCACATGCACGGGGATGGTCACTGAGCAGACAGTGTGCAGGTACACATGGGAGGCAGCTGGGGACAGTGCCCATCTTTAAATTCTAGTTGTTGAGTGCTGCTAGAGAAATCCTAACAACCTGCACCGTGTCAGGGTTTTGAGCCTTTGTTGCCAGCAGAGGACAGGAACCTGCTAGAATCTCAGGCCCCAGCAGACATTATGGACTGGTCAGGACTCCTTTACTCTAATGTACTTTTTTTTTTTTATTAGATATTTTCTTATTTACAATATCTCCTTTCCCAGGTTCCCCTCTAAAATAAAATGAAATAAAATAAAGTAAGAAAAAAAATAAAAAAACCAAAAACTAAAACAAACCCTTGTTCCCTCCCCCCCCCCCCTGCTCACCATCCCACCCCCTCCTGCTTACTGGCCCTGGCATTCCCCTACCCTGGGGCATAGAACCTTCACAGGGCCAAGGTCTTCTTCTCCCATGGATGACCGGCTTGGCCAGGCTCTGACAGTACCTGACTAATACAGAAGTAGAGGCTCACAGCCATCCATTGGACTGAGTACAGGGTCCCCAATGAAGGAGCTAGAGAAAGGACCCAAGGAGCTGAAAGGTTTGCAGCCTCTTAGCATGAACAACAATATGAACTAACTAGTACCCTCAGAGCTCCCAGGGACTAAAACTCCAACCAAAGAGTACCCATGGCGGGGGGGACTCATGGCACTCATGTACTTTTTTAGAGCACCACACTCTAGGCACCTGAGAGCAATCAATCGCAAATGACTCAAGAGTTAAATCTACCCTAACTTCCTGTCCCAGCTTCTCTCTTGTATTCACATCAAATGCTTTCCCCTCTTCAAACCAAGGGCCCTTTGTCTTCCTTCTCCACTCCACCTTCCAGCTGACAAAGTGGACTTGGGTGGAAGTCATCAGCTACTTGCTCATACACACTTTAGCTGAGGAGTTACCTTCTTCTGCCTGGAGAGCAACTCTCTCCTCTTCCTCTCCTCCTTCCTCTATTACCCTTTTGGAATCCCTCTTTCTATACTGGCAGTTTCAATCATCTCACTTAGGTAATGAGGCTTTAAAAAGGCCACAGACGTTACCTTGAATTTGGCAGCACCCTGTCCCTCATCTTTTTTTTTACTATGCCAAACTGTTTCCCGTATAAAAGCAATGTGGATGGATGTGGGACTAAACACAGCTACCAGTTTTTAACGCTGCCAGGTAAGGACTTTGAGATCCCTTCCTGATGCTATCCCTGATAAGTTCTCCGCCCCCCGCCTCCCCCAGGATGCTTTGATTCGAAAGAGAGCTTGAGTGGACTGTTGTGGCCCGTGGGCTTGGAGCATCACAAGGTCAGTGTTCTGCATCTTTAGGCTCTCAGCTTCCTCAGCCATAAAAGAAAGCTGGAGCAAAAGTCCACCAGGCTCCGGGTAACCTTATCTCGGGGCCTGTTCTTGAGGGGCATCCTGCTCTCTCACTGGCCTCCCTCAGTGACTGTGGTCTCTGGAGGCTCCTTCAAATCTGCATAACTAGGGAGCTAGGGGACGCCAGTGGCTGCCGTTCTGCATTCACTGAAGGCCACTTAGTACAGAATGCACTGCTTACGGGCAGCTGGTGGCGACTGAGAGAAGAGGTGCTGAGGGGCCACTTTGCACAAATCCTCGTAGCTACAATGGTCACACCAGGGACCCTGCAGATATTCTGCAAGATGGAGAGTGATACTCCCATGGTTCTGCTCTTGTGAGTTCCTTCAGAAGGCCCCTTACAGATCCCCTGGGAGACCCCACCTGTCCCTTACACCTGTGCCAAAATTCTAGACAGCCTGTAATTCAAGACAGTTTACGTCAAAGCCAGTTTCTTTGGTCTAAGTGAGTAAACTGAGGGCATAAGAGGGGAGAAGACTTGCTGGAGGCCATACTGGACCGTACCAGAGCCATTGAGGGGCTAGGGCTCTTTCTGTGCAGTTTCCATGGCCTTCATGAGCTATTTCCTAAGGGCCTGCATCCATGTCTGAGACCCTCCTATGAGCCTCACTTTGGTGGAGATTCAGAAGTGGAAAGAACAGCTTGGGTTAACATACTCCCAACTTTTACCCTCAACATCCTTGGAGCTGAATGAGGGCAGGGGAGGTACAGTGACAGACTGTGGACTGCCCCATTTACAGAGTCTGGATGTCCACAGGGGCTCTTGTGGTTTGGACTAACTGCTTGGCCTGCAAGGTGTGGGTAAAGGCCATGGGGAAAGAGGTAGAGCAGTGGACTGATGAGCATATCTATAAGCTGCCATCTTGTTTGTTTGAGATGGGGCTGTTTCTCTCTCTCTCTCTCTCTCTCTCTCTCTCTCTCTCTCTCTCTCTCTACCTACCTACCTATCTACCTCCTACCTACCTACCTACCTACCTACCTACCTACCTACCTACCTATCCCTAGCTGGCTTTGAACTTACTAGGCAGATCAGGCTGGCCTTGGAGATCTGCCTGCCTCTGTGTCTAGAGGGCTTGGATCATGGGTGTACGCCATCACATCCACCTGTGAGCTATTTTTAAATTTTCACAGAACACAGGTGGATTCCACAAATTTAAGTGGCAAGAAGTAAATGGTTATTGTAAATCACTGAACCAAAGCTGAGTAACACAGAACATGCTTACAACCTTGACCCCAGCGCAGCCATTGGAGACAGCCAGAGAAAAACAAGAAGGGTAAGGAGGAACAGAGAAGGAATAGGGTCCCAAGGAACCCGGTGTAGACATCTTTTGATCCCTTTGCAGGAGAAGAAAGATCCCCAGAAACTTTTAGCTCCTGCCCTGTGTTACCATGGTGATGCTTACGTTCATTGTAATGGTGATGATGATGGTAATAATGATGATTGCAGCTGCCCTTCTGGATCCCCACCATATGGAAGGTTATTTAAATGTCCCTCCCTCACTCATGAGGCCACAAGACCCTTATGATTAGCCCTGGTTCCAGGTTGAGTGTGTCCAGGCTGGGATGGGCACTGAAAGATTGTTTGGGACTCACATATATCCACCTGGTACTTGAAGGGGCTGTGAAAGTTAACCTGGGCTGGGCAGGGGTGCTTCTCTTGCCAAGGGAGATGCTATGAGAGAACATGTTGTCAGACACTGGGGAAGCACTAGGGTCCTAGCTCTGTTACTGGGTACCATGTGGCTTTCATACCCTCTTCTGGGCCTCAGCTTTTCCCTTGACAAGTAGAGGTCAGAGCCAAACCTGCTCCGAAGGCGAAGAAACAGATCTTGTCCTGGTTTTCCTGCAGCAGCGCCATGACCCTCTTTCCCATGCGCTCATTCCTCTTGTAGATGAGCTCCTGCCGGAAGTAGCTATCAATTTCCTGGGCTGTCACCTGCTCATGAGGTGGGAGGGTGGTGTTGATGAAGTTGGGTAGCTGCAATGGTAAGACAGAACGACCTTTAGGTCTTGATGGAGCCGGGCACTTGTCAGATAAACCCCAGCCAGGACTGGAGACTTACCTTTCTAAAGCCTTAGAACACGCTCTCTGTTTCCTGTTTATCATTAACCCTCATACCCTCAAAGATGAGCGTTACTACAGTGGTGCATGTGAAGCAAGCCTGAGAGAGAGCCTGAGACCCGTGTGATCACAGCCAGTGTGTGGTGGAGCTCAGCTGTATGACTGGATGCTAAGACTCACATTCAGGTCTGCCTGGTATTTCTCTGGAGGTCGGGGTCCAGGATGTTGGGGCTAGGCTGGGTTCCTTACGTCCTTCCTTTGGCCCTGAGTCCAGCACGACCTGGACAAGGAACTCAGTTCGGCAAGAGGGTGAGGATGACAGCTATGGCAATAAGGCCTAGGGCTTGGTGCGAGGATGCCTTGAGCTTTCGATTCAGTTCTGATGCTGGGTACACTGCACAAGCCGCTCCACTTTACTGAGCCCTGACTCTCATTTGTAGGGAGGACTGATGAGAGGGATTAAATGAGATGAGGCTCACTACTGTGGCCATACTCAGTGCTCTGCCCTACAGAGATGAGCAAGGTGGAACTTTCAGATTTTCCCATGTCTGAGCCACTGTCTGCCCATCTGCCTTCAAACTTCCAGAAACTTCTTGAAAACTATCCCAGGATCACAGATCCTTCCAGACCGATGCTTGTGGGATAAGCTGCCTAGGGATTGTCCATCTTTATAGTTCTGGGTCCTTTTCCCTCTCTACTGTGTCACTATCCACATAGCTTGAGGTCTGGTAACAGCTCTGTGGATGTGCTCTAGGCTGAGGGATCCCTGAGTTCAAGGATGAAGTCGTGTCATCCCAAGTCCCCAGGGCCTACTTCAAGGAAGATGCCTATCAGGGGCCCAAACTGGAATGTAAGATTGCACTGCCCCTTCTGTGTTGTTGTGTTCTTATTGTTTCATCTGTCTGGACTGGAAGGTAGAACCAGCCATTCTAGCACCGTCTCCTTCAACATGTGCATGGAGTTGCTGGAGAAAGTAAGGCAGTGAATGAAAACACACTGTCTTTCCTCCCCACCCTCTATGCCATAGCATACTCCAAGCTTCCGCTCATAGGGCTTTCCCCACTGTCACCTAGCCAAGCACAAATCACAAAATACTAGTCCTGACTGAAACATGAGGGGAACTTGTACCCGAAGACACCAACTTCCTAGAGATCTTAGTCCCCCAGAAGAGTCCATTTTTATGGCTTTTTACCCAAGCACATGGTTTTTTATAGTCACAGAGGAGTTGTCAACATCCTTTCTGAGAAAGATGGTGGCGTCAACAGCCTGAATCCCGAGGGCTTGTGAGGAGGGCAGGACATCTGCCTCTGCTATGCTGGCCAAGAACCGGTGGGAGAAACGGATAGTGAGAGCACCTGCACCGTAGGGCTCTTGTGTCAGAGGAGCCAGAACCACTACTCTGGGATGGAGAAGGAAGTGATGTGATTGTCTCAGCACGAGAAGTGCTCAGGACGTACGATGTGCAGAGTAGCCCTGCTCATGCCTAGGCCAGTACAGAGCTGGCACCCAGAGACTGCATGCTTGGCAGATAGACAAATGAGGGAATGGCGTTCTTATCCTCCTCCACACTGGAAGGGATGACTGGCAGCCCTGATGAAATAGGTCACATTTGACTTGATGCAGTTCCAGGAGATGCTAAAAGATTTTTTTTGAGTCAGGGTGGAGGAGAACAGAGAGGCCACGACTAGAAGGATTATTTCTGGAGACACACCTCTCAAAGGCTTCTCTCCATTAATGGGGTCTGGGAGAGGAGAGGAGACCAAGCTTTACTGCATGTTAGTGTTTGTTAAGTCAGTGAACAAGTGGATGAGTGAGCAGGATGAGCACAGGTCCCGCAGTCACACAGCCAGCCCAGCTTGGGTTGTATCTTTCATTGCCTGGGGCGCTCTAGTTCATGTGGTCTCTCTGAATTTCACATTCTTCATTGGTAACAGGGTGACATACATGACTAATTGCATAGAGTCATTGAGATCACCTTTGGAAGATCCTAGCACAGTAAGGCACTGTGACAATATTGGGATATATATCTCAATATATATTTTACACACACACACACACACACACACACACACACACACACACACACACA
>JADRCD010230736.1:0-33020 GCA_019843815.1 Montemys delectorum
CTTCAGAATGGAATGTTTCTTTCCCCCATGCCTGTCTCTCTGCATTCTAACTACAGTCTGACCACAGAAAGTGCTAATTCCAAGAAAGATAGGTATCTGGAGCTTACAAGGAATTGAGGTAAATGAAACCAGGGAACTAGGCTAGTGACAGAAAAGAACTGTGGAGGCTTCCTAGAGGAAACCACATTTCTTCCTTAGGAGTCTTGAATGTTGAGAAGTATGATTCTTATTCACCCCCAAGAAGGACCTATAGACAGAGCTCCTCCCCCAGTTCCACCAAGGAATGCATCATACAAATTATATTTGATGTCACAGATGAGAAAACCAACACAGCCTCCATTGCTGTATACTAGCTTTAAAGAAAATCTTTGTGTTTT
The DNA here is from genome assembly GCA_019843815.1 of Montemys delectorum. Lineage (NCBI taxonomy): Eukaryota > Metazoa > Chordata > Mammalia > Rodentia > Muridae > Montemys > Montemys delectorum. The sequence continues at coordinate 378 of JADRCD010230736.1, forward strand.
AAAAGCTTCCATTTGCCTGCATAGTCCTTAAGTAGATAGACAGGTGAAATGAACAAAGGAAAAGAGGACAGTTAAGCAAGTCAGGTTTTAATCTAGGACTGTAACAAAGATCTGCAGACCACTGTGCAGATACCATTACTCCATTAAATAAACAATGTCATTACATATTTATCCACACAACACAGAAATGACATTAATCAAATGGAGAGATATGCAAAGCTCTTTAGGAAATGTTCTAAAAAATAAGGGGAGGAGGATCCCATGATCCTGGGAATCCATAGTGTAATCGAGAAGCAGTGTAAAAATTCATCTGTGTGGCAGAGACAGAAGGGAGATGGAAGAGTAGAAGGAAGCCAGTACTTGTAGACTAGCTAAAGCTGATGTGCAGGTATGCAATGATGTGCAGATGATGCCCAGTATTTACCAAGGAGCAATGACCAGTGACCAGCACTGCACGTTCATAGCCTGCTGCTATCTTTTTCTTGCTGTGCAATGCTATGCAGATCAATTAACTACTGAGCCTATTGGAACAACATTCAACAACAAAAGTAGTTAGAGAGATGACTCACCAATTAATAGTAAGTTCTTCCCTTTACCAGAGGAACAGAGTTCAAGTCACATTAGGTGGCTCACTGTTCCCTGTAACTCCAGCTCTATCGGAAACAAAGTTTCTGTACTCTGTGATTACTTGAACACATATGTATACACACACACACACACACACACACACACACACACACACACTACATCTTTAACAATATTGAGCAAATAAAAATAAATTAAAGAAAAATACATAGAATATTACGTAGCACATTTTTGAGTGATGAATAAATATCTTAGCTGTTTATATTCTCATTGTGGTTATTTGGCATTTGTCATTCAGTCCTCTTGAGGGTCGAGTAAAGAAATCGAGGCACAGAAAGTTTATATGGTTGGCTGAAGTCCACTCATGTAGTAAACAAAAATTCAGGTCACTCCATTCAGGCTCATTCTCTTTATACATCTGTACAGTGTCACCTCCAGCACTATCGATTAAAAGTTCTGTGACTGTAGAGAATTGGAGTGTTGTAAATGGACAGCCAAAATTATCTTCTGCGGTCTTTAGTCACATTCATAGCCATTTATCATCCATCCTGCTATCTGCCCTAGCATCCTTGTGACTATCAGAACTTTTGGAATATATTAAGATATATTAGCAGACCACTAGTGTCTAGCAACTCAGAAACTGATAATGTCATTAGATTGCAGTGAGAGTATATCAAAGGTTTCAGTGGTCTGTAATCTACCAACTCACCATTCACCCTAACAACATACTTGGTAAATAAATTAATTTGTGACTATCTTCTGTTCTGTGCCTACCAAAAGTTCATATAAAATACCTTAACAGTGAGACATGTTATTCTGCGTCACCTAACTCCTGCTCCTTAGCCATGGAAATTCATATTGGGCTTAGTATAAACTATCATGTATAATCTTTGAAGCAAGAGCTGTGATCTTAACTGACAAAAATCTATAAACTTGAACAAAATTTTTCCTCTATCACTGCCTCTTTATTGTCTATCATGTGAAAATCTGGAAACAAGCAAAAGGTCTCAGTCAAGAAAAGACACTACCAAAAGAAAATGACTATCAGAGTTTGGCTATTTTAACAAACCTCTCTTCCAGTACAAAGCTCAGAATTTCCTGAACATCTGCTGATGTAAGAGTTTCGCTGCATTTAAGGAGTCTCCTTTTCCATAATATCACAGATATACCTATCAGGTTTCTGTTATTGTTGTTTTTGTTGCCCTCCTCCTCCTCCTCCTCCTCCTCCTCCTCCTCCTCTAACTCCTTCTTCTTCTTCATTATTTTATTGAAAATAGACTTTGTTCTCATATAATACTTCCTGATTACAGTTGTGCTCCCTCTATTTGTCCCAGTTCCTCTCCACCTTCACTACATTCCCTTTCTGTCTCTCATTAGAAAATAGTCTTCTATCTCGAAAATAGGCACAGGGGAAAATTTTCTGAAGAGAACCCCAATAGCTTCTGCTATAAGATCAAGAATTGACAAATGGGACCTTATAAAGTTGCAAAGCTTCTGTAAGGCAAAAGACACTGTCAATAGGACAAAATGGCAACCAACAAATTGGGAAAAGATCTTTACCAACCCTATATCTGATAGAGGGCTAATATCCAATATATACAAAGAACTCAAGAAGTTAGACTCCAGAGAACCAAATAACCCTATTAAAAATGGGGTACAGAGCTAAACAAAGACTTCTCAACTGATGAACACAGAGATGGCTGAGAAGCACCTAAAGAAATGTTCAACATCTTTAGTCATCAGGGAAATGCAAATCAAAACAAATCTGAGATTCCACCTCACACCAGTGAGATTGGCTAGGATAAAAGACTCAGGTGACACCACATGCTGGAGAGGTTGTGGAGAAATAGGAACACTCCTTCATTGCTGGTGGGATTGCAGACTGGTACAACCACTCTGGAAATCAGTGTGGCGGTTCCTCCGGAAATTGGACATAGTTCTACCAGAGGACCCAGCCATACCACTCCTGGGCATATATCCACAAGATGCTCCATCATGTAATAAGGACACATGCTCCACCATGTTCATAGCAGCCTTATTTATAATAGCCAGAAACTGGAAACAACCCAGATGTCCCTCAACAGAGGAATGGATACAGAAAGTGTGGTACATCTACACAATGGAGTACTACTCAGCTATTAAAAACAATGAATTTATGAAATTCTTAGGGAAATGGATGGATCTGGAGAGTATCATCGTGAGTGAGGTAACCCAATCACAAAAGAACCCACATGGTATGCACTCTCTGATAAGTGGTTATTAGCCCAGAAGTTCAGAATACAGGAAGAACAATCCACAAACCACAAGAAACTTAAAAAGAAGGAAGACCAAAAGGTGGACATTTCATTCCTTCTTAAAAGGGGGAACAAATACCCACAGAAGGAGTTGCAGAGATTACCTATGGAGCAGAGACTGAAGGAAGGACAAGCATATAGCTATCTCCTGAGAGGCTCTGACAATACCTGACTAATACAGATGTAGAGGCTCACAGCCATCCATTGAACTGAGTACACGGTCCCCAGTGAAGGAGTTAGAGAAAGGTTCTATGGAGCTGAATGGTTTGCAGCCCCTTAGGACGAACAACAATTACTAAATAGTACCCTCAGAGCTCCCAGGGACCCAACCGACAACCAAGGACTATACAGGGTGGGACTGATTGTTTTGGCAGCATGTGTATAGTAGAGGATCGCAAATTCGATCATCAATAGGAGGAAAGGACCTCGGCCTTGTGAAGGTTTTGTGCCCCAGTGTAGGGGAATGCCAGGGCCAATAAGTGGGAGAAGGTGGGGTGGCAGGCATGGGGAGGAGGAAGCAACAGGAGTTTGTTCTTGTTGTTTTTGTTTGTTTGTTTGTTTGTTTCTTTGGAGGGGAAACTGGGAAAGGAGAAATTTACATGTAAATAAAGAAAATACCTAATTTAAAAAAAAAAAAAGAAAAAGAAAACAGTCTTCTGAGGTGCAAGGCTAGGCTAGGCTAGGCTGTGTGGAGACGGACACATCAGAGCTGTACAAATCGAAGAGTCCAAGGCTAGGCTAGGCTGTGTGGAGACGGACACATCAGAGCTGTACAAATCGAAGAGTCCAAGAGAAAGAACAAGGAACAGAGACCCACTCCAGATAATTATCCTTGTATGCAAATGTGAATATTACCCATATGTTTTCTGTCAATTAACAAACAGGTAATAAAATTAATCTTCTTCATTTTGATTTTTAAATGTTATACTCTTTCCCCTTTAAAAGAGTCACCTGAAAATGGAACATGTTTATTTTAATATGTCTTCTGTAGAGAACACCACAACCACTTTCCTCGATAAGGGATGGAGCAAGCTGGCATCCTTATTCAAATAAAGGTGCTAGACAGAGACAGATGTGTGGACCTAAACAGAGACTGATACATGAACTCCCATTTGGGTATCCACTTCATAAATGCCATCTCGGACATTCCCATCCACCTTGGGAAGGGAAAATTCAGTGCCAGCAATAACATTGTTAGTTCATCTGCATTTCTGTTGTGGACAGGAAAAGCAGGTAATTAATTGTTTCTCTTCTGTATTAGGCAGCAGGCTCTCTTTAGAAAAGTTGAGCATTCCTCATCTAGCCATGGTTTCTGCAATTAAAGCTATCCACAGCCAGGAGTTTGATTAATAGCTAGGAAGTTTCTCCTTTGCTGACAAATGAGAAAAGGAGAAATCAGATAGGGTGAAGCTGAATGCATTTGCTTAGTGCAGGGCCAGTTAATGTTCTTTCCAAAGAAAGAACGGCAGTAATTTCCTAGGGACTGAAGAGAGAGAGAAAAATCTCATCAAAGTGTGCAAAGTAATGGATCCAGAAAACAGATGTGCATGCTCCTTGGGAGCAATGTGCGAGAGGCAGTTAGGGCTAATCTCTAAATCTGAACACATCCATTCACATGGCTCCAACAGAAACATTAATGCCCAGAAAGGTCACCTGCTTTCCCCAAGGTAATACCACCATCCCAAAAGTCAAGGGCAGAGGAGGCTCAATTCTTTTTTCCACAGAGTCTCAGAGTAATGTTGATAAGGAAACTCTCTGCCCAAGTATATAAAAGAAAGGAACTTGAGCTCTGAATGGAGAATCCTAGACCCAACTCAGCTCTCTCTCCAGAATCACAGCTGCATGTGGAGGAAGATGTATTTAGTGACCTAGAAGAAGCTCTGTAAGAGGTAAATTGGCCACTTTCTCCATTTTGTTCGTAGTTGTCATTATTCTCCCTGCAACTGTCCTGTATAATTAACATCTTTTGCCTCCTTGGAGATTAAGACAGCAATTCTTCCCCTAGAGCCCTAGGGTGTTCTTCTCTCATGACTAAGCCCCATAAGATCCCAGAACCTCTCCCCAAAGATCCTGGGGGAGTTGTGAGAGAAGTGAAGCATAGGAGAGTTGAAAATAGCAGCTAATTGTAGGACATTTTTGGTCCATGAGAGTAAACTGTCAGAACTAAGGCAAGCCAATTCGGTATGAATATGTGACTTTGATCCAAATAAACACCAAGTCAGAGACTAGAACCAAGAGGAGCATGGAAAGACTTTGGAACTACTATGGTATAAGCTCCTTACAAAAGGATTATCGTGTGCTTCTGTATTATCACATTAATTACTATAGGGAGATTCTTAAAAGATGTGAATTTTGATGCTGCAACTGCCAAACCAACATTTTTGCCATTTCTCCAGGTAGATGCCCAGTGTCTATAGAATAAATCTGTCATGTTTTTACTGGTCTGAGTTTTCCGTCTTCTTGTGATGAAATGACTTCAGTGTCTCTCATAAGGACAACTATAAAGCATGATAAATTCAGATCCCAATGTCCATGAATAAAATTGCATTGGAACACAGGCCACACATTTCTCGATGTTTCATCTGTCATGTTGTTTTGTTTTGTTTGTAAAACAGGAGCTAAGAATGTAGTGACAACAGAAATTTTACAACCCTCAAAGCCTCAAAGGTTTGGTTCTTCAGAGACCAAGTTTGCTGGTCTCCAGAATAGAAGCTGCTCTCTTACCTACCTATCTCTTTTGTCCTTCACAGACCTAGCTTTCTGATTCTATACACAGTGCGCAGGTCTGCTGCCCCAGGTCAGGGTTGTATACAATATCCACTATGTCCTGAATCTGTATCTACTGGCATGAGGTGGTGGAGATAATTCTCCATGTGGCTGTGGACTGATAAATCAGGAAGTCCAAGGCCCCACAGAGACTTAAAATAACTATTTTCCCCAAAGTGCATCTTTCTTTTCCCCTGTGCAAACGCACGTGCTGTTTGTGAAGTCCTAACAATTCTAGTCATAATGGAAAGGAATCTCACCCATTTTATTGCCATAGTTACCGAGATTGCAAGTTTAGATGCTGTATTAGCAGTAAGTGCACAGTAATAATAGAAATCAGGGAGGAGGGAACGAAAAGGCTCCTGCTTCTCCCTACAGCATCCTTCAGGGCAAATATACCAGAGACAGTTTGCATTAAATTGCAAAGTTAGCGATTTTCTTTAAAAAAAAAAATCCAAATAATTGCTTTAAAATTTCTTGTCTTCCCCTGACTGGTTAACCCTCATGCAGCCCATCTCATCCTGAAACAATGAAAAAGAGGTTAAAAGAAAAATAAGTGGCCAAGGTTACTATGGAAACCAAAGTAGAAGGCAAGTGAAAGTCAATTTAAGGTTTAAATGCATATGATGTAGATGTACATGTGTGGACATATTTGCATACAGACATCTATCTCTCATCTTCTATGCTAGTTATAATGGATTTTCCCTTTCAGACCCACCTAAGGACTCTTCCAGAGAGATTGTCCTGACAATTATGATTCCTGGTAATCTCTGCTTTCTAGAACTCTATTTCAACTGCGGTCTGGACACAAGATTTGACCTCTTCATACACATTGCTCTGGTAAGGGAATATCCACTCCTCTGACACAGCTGAACAGTGTCTGCTATTTTATTCTCCTATTTTATTCTTGTGCATTTCTTCTTAGTGTATTCACAATCAGTACTGTGCTTGCCTACTCTCTCTGACTGAGATCTCCTTTTAACTCCCAAGTCTTTATGCAGACAACAATTTGTGTTCAGTATTTTCTCAGTCGGTCTATGTCTCATGTTAGGTGAGGGGTGTCTCCTCAGTGGTTAAAGAGCTCAACTTACCACTTGTCACCCTGAGTTGTAATGTCTACTTACATGATTCTTCACCACTCTCCAAAATACACACAGACACAAACTGTATTTTACTTTGTGTACCCTTATTGCTACTGAATAAATATGAGAATAAGGCATTTGAAATAGGTCAACACACCCATCTCCATGGACAACAAACAGCTGGTAAACATTATCATTAAAGCTTCCAATCATTATGCTTATCTTCACATGTACAAGATACAATTCTTCCCCCTTGGTTCTAAGGAGAACCTGGAATATATGAGACAGGTGCAGAAAGGGAAGAGATTGGGGGCTGGGATGAGAAACACTGTATCTTATGAAAAATGAGTCAAAGATCCTGGCACATCTGGTCCAGGAAAAACAATGGTGAAATGACATTCTATTAAATTCACTTCTCAGAAGAGACTCATCCTACAGAATATTTCCAGTGAGGCAAGTGCAGGGGCAGTGACGTATTAAAGTGAGAGAGTGGTCTGTTTCATACGCATAGACATGCAGAGACTGAGGGCTCCTCAACATTACAAAAGACTGCTATGTGGAATACTGAATTTCCCAGCACAGGAGATGATTATCACCATATGGCCATGACCTGAGGACATTAGGAAATGAAAAGGATGGTGTCAGTTTAACATGTTGGCATCAGGAAACTGTGGTTGGTTTTGATGGAGGTAGGAGAAGCCAGCAGTGATCAAGACTAAGTAGGTGTAAGGAGAAACTAAAAGGTAGCTTAAAGAGCTCGCAGCCGACACTGGGGTTCTTGCTTTAGTAGTTCCTCTGCAGCAATGGGTGCCTAGGAAAGGACTTGAGGTAGAATGTAACATGAGCCTTGATGCATTCTTTGAAGATGACCTATTTTGCCTATGAATAAGAAAGAATGGGGGGTGGGTAGAGTTTCAGGCCTAGAAGACACTATGCTTGAATGATGTTGGGATCCGAGGAATGGAAAGGGACAGGCTGGAAATCGCAAGGGCGTGATATCAAAGCAAAAGAGACAGAGTATATCAGCCTGTCCTTCCAAGCATATTCCCTTCACAGTGGCTGTGTGCCACCTCTATGGATACCCTCCTGGAAAACTGGCCAAGCCTCTTTATTCACAGCGCAAACTCAGACTGTCGCTGGGTTGCGAAGGTTGCAGTCACCTTGAGTGGATTCCCCACGCTGCTCAGTAAGAGGCAGAGCCTTTCCTCTGCTGCTCTGTCAGCTCCACTTTGCATCAAGACTGCTTTGTATGTCACCAAGTTATTAAAGTTGCGGATTGCAGTGCTGTGTCAGGCGTTGTAGTGCTGAAACTGGGTCAGCAAGAGCTCTCTCTCAGGCAAGACACAGGTTCCTGGTGTCCCCACACACCAGCCCTGGTTGCAAAGATACTTTTCCTGCCTCTCCCCAGACACTATAGAGAGAATGACATTGCAACCCACTACCTGGCCTTTCTAGTTAGCAACTCTGGTGGTTAAAAAAAAAAAAATCCCTACATGAATATTTGAAAGGAGTTCCTTTGTCCTTTCTGGCGCTCATTTAGCTCACAGCAATGCAAGGTCAGAGTTTTTCAAACCTCTTTTGAATCTTTCCTTTTCACGGATAGAATGACTCTAGGAATTGAGGAATCAGCTGTTTCCAATCTTGAGTTTCCCTTCTCCTGCTCCAGGCAGCCAAGGGGCAAAGGGGCAGAGGCAGGTGCAAAGACAAACAAGGTCAGTTACTGAGGGAGTGCATGACAAAAAAAATGAAGAAATCCTCCCCATTAGTAGGAATGGTGACAAGTCAAAGGATATTGCAGGCCACAGTTTCAGAGGCAGAAGAGAGAAGAAGAGCCCAAGTCTGGCTAAGGACAGGTCTGCCTTAGTTCCATGAAAAATTTGTATATAATATTTGCTATGTAAAAGGAAATATACTCCCAAAGAAGAAAAAAAAAACAAAAGAAAAGAAAAAAAAACAAAAGAAAAGAAAACAAAACAGAAAATAAACAGCATTGTCTTTGCAAAGTTTTTATTCTGACAGAAGTAAGCCATAAATCATAAATACAGTGAATACTTAAATAGTGTAAATCACATGATATGCTAGAAGGTAACATACATAGAAACATTCATTATAATTTGTTAAAAAGTTACATGAAAATCTACAGGACATGAAGTCAGAAAGAGATGGAGAGAGGAAGAGAGAAAATACAGAATCAGATACAGGAAACAAAAATGCTAACGGTCTGCATAGTAATTTTTTGAAGACTGGTGAGGATGACTGCATTACATGGATAATGGTTAAATAGAAAAGAAAAGTAGATAAGAGAGTTTTAAAAATATATAATCCTAGAGTGCGTGTTCCATAGAGTAGGACAAATTCCAAAGATCGATCATAACCATACATAGCAAAGAAGACAGGGGCACTGGAATATAGAAGCAATAAGAACAACAGCAGAAAAATGAAATTCAGATGAGACCATAAACAGCCCCCCTGTAGATTTACATAATAACTTCAGTGAGATTCATCAATGGAGTCTTTGTCATAACCTTTCAGGAAATTATATGGTTTTTTTTTTGTTTTTGTTTTTGTTTTTGTTTTTTTAATCTAGAAAGAGCATTTTAGAACAATGATTCACAAACAGGCACTTTTTTCTTCCCAAGGAGTACTTAGAACTATCCAAAGGTATTTTGGCTATTAAAGGTGGGGCTAGTCTCTAGTGAATAGAGTGCATGAATTCTCTTGACTATGCTATAGTGAGCAGAAGAGCCTTCATAGTACAAGGCCATACCAGTGCAAATGTCAACTGTGATGAACTTGAGAATTCCAGTTCAAACAAACAAACAAACAAAAAAAATCAAACTCCCCTTGACTGTCAGTCTCAATGTTCTCTGAGTAAAATGCACCACCATTTGTAGGAGATATACTCAGGCAAACCAGCATCCCGTGGAGTAGGCACAGAGCCAGGAAGTCTTCAGAAAGCCATAACATGTATTTGTTTTTATATTGAAAGAATAATGTATAATCGATGCTGTATCTATTACATTGTGTTATACTTTATACTAAAGTATGATAGCTTTAATTTCTTATTTTGATGGTTTTGATATAGGGCCCTACTATGTAACCTAGACTAGTGTCAAAAGTACTGTGAAGCACGGACTCGCTTTGAATTCTTTATCCTCTTGTCTCTTGTCCACCTCATGTAGGAGCATGCACAGTATAGATCTATCCCAGAGCTGGAAATTTGGGAGCATTCTTAGGGCTCAAGTTGAGTCTCATATTTGGGTTATACCAGCTTCCTCAAAATGGAAGAATTAAATTAAATGGTAAAACAAGCTCAGGCTCCTCATGCCCTTCTTTGTAAGTTTGCAATACTTCTCTGCTTTCTGAACTCTTTGACAGAGTAGTTCTCTTAGCCTTTATAATACTGTTGTGAATCACAGAGAAAGTTTTTATTATACCTATAACTGATATGCAATAATAGAGGCTCAGGGAATCACATGATGTGTTACAGAGTTAAGAACAGATAAAAGACCCAAAATAGAAATCCAAGCCCTTGACATCTCTTTCTGGATTGTCCTTCAAGCCATCACTTTGTATTATTTTCAGTATGCCACATGGTACCTCATACCTACTTTGCATTAAAATACTTACTAAATGAATATTTGAATTAGTTTCTTAATGAAGAGATCACCATTAGTCTAGACACTAAGAATAGCAATTAATAAATGGGACCTCATGAAAAGTTTCTATATGGCAAAGGACACTGTCACTTGAACAAAGCAGAATGATAAAAGAATGGCAATTTCTTTTTTTTTTTTACCAAATGCATATATGATATAGGTCTAATATCCAAAATATATAAGGAAGCCAACAAACTAGAAATAACAATAGTAAAAATCCAATTTAGATACAGATCTAAACAAAGTTCCCAAAAGAGGAAACTTAAATGGCTGAGAAACACTTAAAGAAATGTTCAACATCCATAGTCATTAAGGAAATGCAAATTAAAACTACTTTGAGACTCAGTCTTACACTAGTCCAAATGACTAAGATCAATAGAACCAGTGACAGTTCATGGTGATGAGGCTGTAGACTAAGGAAGACACTTCTGGAAGTGCAGACTTGTATAGTCGATATTGAAATCAGTGTGGCAGTTTGTCAGGAAGCTGGGAATAGATTTACTTCCAAATGTCGTTACATCACCTTTAGGCATATACCTGAAGGATACAACATTCTATTGCAGACACACTTGTTCAGCCATGTTTCTTGCAGCTCTATTTATAATAGCCAGAATTTGAATACAGACTAGATGTGCATCAAGTATGAATATGGATGAAAAGAAAAGTTGTACATTTGTGGGACCATGAAAGGTACCTTGATCCCAGTGGAGCTATGGCCTTTTGAAGATATAGTTACAGTGCCAATTAGATATTTAATCTCAGGTCCACCCTGAGAAGTGGTGTTCAGTATTACTCATCCACTTTCCACCATGACAATAAATGCCTTAAAACCATAGACTGTCTCTTTTCATTGGATCAACCGTGGGAGCCATGGAGATAGCCTTCACCTACAGAGCCCCTGTCTAATTTTCCACAGAAGGCCTATCTGTGATTCCAGTCATGGTCACACCAAGCTCAAGCCTGCAGCCTCCAACAAGCCAAGGATTCTCACCATAGGATCCATCCAGAGCTTCCCCCACCTTTTCTTTCTGACCCAGGGCTAGATCAATGCCCCCTATTCCATTCTCAACTCTTCCTCAACTCAAAGAAGCTCAAGCACAAGCCTACAGTCAACCACCAGCCATCAAGCCAAGGACTCCCCACATGGGAACAGCTAGAGCTCCCCATTTCTCCCCCTCAGCCCTGTGCTAGATCCAACCCACAGGCCCCCACTCTGTTCTCAGCTCTTCTGTGGTTCCTAGTGGTGCCTGGGTGTCTGAAAGCCTAAGAACCAGATGGCTCCAGCCTCCTTGCAGGCCAGGGGACCTCGAAGCCAGTTCCTACTGTCATGGTCCTCAGACTTTGCTACCCTACCCTTCAGAGGTATCTCTGGGGCTTCCCTAGGCCTGACACCCACCCAGCAAGGATGTGGGGTAAGTGTGGTCAAGTAGCCAAGCCCTGTGGCAGAATAGACGCAGGACCCCATAACCCTACAGACATTTATGCAATGGTATAATTTAAAAATGTTTTTAATATTCATTAAAAATTTGAAGTTCACAAGTAAATGGATAAAGTTAGAAAAATCATCCTTTTTAGGTAACCCAAACACAAAAAGGACAAATACGACATGTAATTGTTTTATAAGTAATGTTAACTGTTAGGTCTTCAATAATCAGGCTACAATCCATATAACCATAAAGGTTAAGTAGAATGTAAGGGAACAAGTTCAGGGTCTTTAATATTTTCCTAGGAAAGGAAAATAGATAGTTATGGATATATAGGAGTAGGAGGCTGGGACATGAAGGTCAAATGGGCAGAGAAGAGAAGGGTAAAGAAGAAAATTTGGAGAGGGATAGCTTAAAATTAAGGGCCATTTGAGAGTCATACAGAAACAATACAATAGAACCTTCCTAATATATACATATATATGTGTGTATTATATATACATTATATATACATATATAAGGACATATAAAGGAGAGTTGAAGTGAATCACAAGATAACAGGGGAGAAAAAAAACCTCAACTAGATTAAGTCAGCAAATGAAACCACCAGTTCTGGGTCTACACTATGTCTAATGCATAATGCATTTTGTTTTGTTTCTGGCTTTTTGTTGTTGTTGTTGCTTTGGCTGTTGCTGCTGCTCTTATTGTTGTTTTGTTTGTTTTGGTTTTGTTGTTGCTTTATTTTTTGGGCAAAGGGGTCTCACGGAAACCCTTAAGTAACTATTGCCAAGACTATTCATTGCTCTCCACAAGCTGGTGGTAAGGGATATTGCTGAAGACATCCACAGAACTCAATGAATACAAAGAAGGTGAAATGTTGCCTACCATGACCCTTCACTACTGACTAGTCTTTTTTGTACTTGAAGGTACTCTACAAGCTACCCAAGGAGAAAGTTCAGTACAAAACCAGCTCCAAACCTTTTGATCTACAACAATGACCTGCCTTTAAAACCACTAGGACTGAGCATGGGGACCCCAGTAGAGGTGTTAGAGAAAGGACTGAAGAAGCGGAAGGGGTTTGCAACCCTATAGGAAGAACAACAATATCAACCAAGCAGACCCTGCAGAACTCCCAGGGACTAGACCACCAACAAAGAGTACACATAGAGGGACTCATGGCATCATATGCAGCAGAGGATTGCCTTATTCGACATCGATGGAAGGAGAGGCCCTTAGTCCTGTGAAGGCTTGATGCCTCAGGGTAGGGGAATAACAGGGCTGTGAGGTGGGAGTGTGTGGAGGAGCACCTTCCTAGAAGCAGGGGGAACAAGCTTGGGATAGGGACTTTGCAGAGGGAAAACTGGGAAAGGGGGTAACATCTGAAATGTAAATAAATAAAATGTCTAATAAAACAAAACAAAACAAAACAACAACAAATCCACTAGTGTAGTCATGGAGCAAAGCTTAGAAGAGTAACCCTTCCGAATGGATTTAAGACCCAATCCATGACATGGAACTCCTGTTCCTCACCTCTTGAGTGGCTAAGAGCCTAAGACAACATAGACCAGAAACCCATAGAAAAAACAACTAAAACTACTCTTGTGATAAATTAATATAACAATGACTGCTACATTAAATGACTATACTGAATGATTAAATAATATATTAATTATATTAAATGACTGCTAAGAACATTCTGCTATAATCATGGGTCAGTTTTTGCTCAGCCATCCTCAGAGAAGGTTCATCCTGTGGCAGATGAGAAAAAGTAAAGAGACCAAGAACTAGACAACATGTAGACAGTGAACTCCCTTGGAACATTCAAACCTAAGTGAGATATGTACATCAAACTCTCCTCTTCAGGGCTCAAGGAACCCTACAGAAGAGGAGGAAAGAAGTTTCTAAGGGCCAGACTTGACAGAGGATGCCAAGGACACAAAGCCTGCTAAACAATGCAGGATCAATGCACATCTAAGTTCACAGAGACTGGAAGCATGGGCAGGGCCTGCATGGATCTGAGGCAAATGGGCTCCTAATAGTGAGAGAGAAAGCAGACACAAGCTCCCATGCCTAACCTATCTCTCTAATATCTAAGCTATCTCTAATGGATAACTGCTTGTAAATGAAAAGTTTGTTTTCCCTGACAGAGACTCCTTGGGTATACAAATCACTTTTAAGGGCAGCCTCCATGCTGAGCAATAGATGGCCAACATAAACTAACCTCAGTAGTAGTTTTGGAGGCTTACTGGCTTATAAATCTTTGTCAATGTAGTTTCTTTGTATTTGTTTAACTTTCTTAGATAGCAGATCTTTTGATTAAACTTCATGTTTCCAAGTTCTGTATTTCTGTGCGTTTGACATTCAAATCTCTGAATCTAATACACCTATATGTGTTTCTTATGCTTTTTCTTTGACTTCTGTTTTTTTGGTTTTGCCCTATTCTGGTTGTACTGGCTGGTTTTGTGTGTCAACTTGACACAGGCTGGAGTTATCACAGAGAAGGGAGCTTCAGTTGGGGAAGTGCTTCCATGAGACCCAGCTGTGGGACATTTTCTCAATTAGTGATCAAGGGGGTAGGGCCCCTGGGCTGGAAGTCTTGGGTTCTATAAGAGAGCAGGCTGAGCAAGCCAGGGGAAGCAAGCCAGTAAGGAACATCCTTCCATGGCCTCTACGTCAGCTCCTGCTTCCTAACCTTCTTGAGTTCCAGTTCTGACTTCCTCTGGTGATCAACAGCAATGTGAAACTTTAGATCTTGGGGATTAATAAGCTGAATAAACCCTTTCCTCCCCAACTTGCTTCTTGGTCATGATGTTTGTGCAGGAATAGAAACCCTGACTAAGACACTGGTTTCTTTGTTTTTTATTTTAACTCATTTTATTTTTATTGTTTTTTTAGATGCCCATTTGTTTTCAAATACAAGAGAGAAGCAAAGGGTGTAGATTTGGGTAGGTTGGAAAGTGAGGAGGATGTGGGGGAGAAATCAGGGAAGGGGAATCCATAATCAGAATGTATTGCATGAAAAATATTTTTTCAATACAAAAATTTTCTAAAAAATACAAATAATTTTTCTAAAAACAGAATAACACGTGGCAAATCCCTGCTACATCTTAAGATTTTAAGTTCTTAGCCTCAGAAGTATAAGAGTGGGAATTGTACAGAGTCGGTAATTGCAGTTTACATAAAGAAAATCCCATCACACTACATTTCTTCTCTGTGTTATTTTCATCAACATGAGAAAATATATATTGAATAAGGAAATAAAACATAAGCATGTATTAAGATTCTAATTGTTTTTGGACATTTCTGCTAGTAAATAACTACATAAGTTATTATATTCTACTGAGGGGTCTTTTATCATGCATTAGTCTTATATTCTGGCCTGGCACTCCAACCAAACCTATAATATTAAGTAAGTTTTCTATTCCTATTTGTTGAGATATGGTAAGTTCCAGACAAGAAGTTTAAGGCCTCAAAAGTAAGATGGGCTAGGGTTAGGAGTATGTGTCTGAGCTGGTCCTACTGAGTTCCTGCCCACATGTCACATGTATATTCTTTCTTAATGGCTTCATTGTAGGAATTTGGTCTTTGTCCTCACTTAGTCATTTTTCACAGCTCTACAGTGGTGGCTTAAAAATCATTCTCATCTCTTTCCTCATTTAGAAACAAATATATTTAGAGCACTTGTTGGATAGTTTATCTGGTAATTAGAAACTGAGAAAGAAAACAAAATAAAGCTTACATTCCTAGGAGCACATAGTATAGATGGAGCTATAAACATCATACTTGTGAATTAACTTAGGTCTAGTAGATAAGATATTAGACTGTGTTACAGTCTGATACAGTCCTCTGAGATACACAAAGGGAAAGACTGGTTCTACTAGCAAAAATGGAGTAACTGTAGAAAGATTTATAAAGCACATGAAAAAGGAAGTCAGAAATGTGCTTAAAGTAAAAGAATATTACAGAAGAACAGTATACTACTGGCAAAGCCAGACTTGCATGAGAACTCATATCAGAGAAAGTTCAGACTATCGCAGCAACAAGTAGTAATACTAAGTACTTATTATTAGCTGGGCAATATATAAAATATTTTACATCCTCAGTTCTAGTGAATCCTTTGTGCATTTCTGAGTTTTGCCTACTTAAAGGAAGAGCTTTGTGGTACATAAAATCACACAATCAGTAAGATGAACTATTAAACAATTATCAACCTTACTGTCACTAAATCCCCATTCTCAGATGCTCCACTATGCTGCTCATTCATGTTGTTGATAGTGAGACTATGGCCTGGAAGTGAATTCCTTTATGGAACAATCATTCAGCTTTGACTATTGGCTCAGAAACTTGAGCCACTTCTGGCCTCTTTCCACTATTCCACACTGTTATTTTGTGCAAAAATTCCTTGAAGAGATTTCAGGATTTAGACAGAAGTGTTTTCCTTTGTTTTGTTTTGTTTTCTTACAACTTGGTGACAAGAACTAAGTATACAGCCTCAAAGAGAATGTTACCCTTCTGGTGTGAATAGATATATCAATACAAATTGTGTCTCAGTCAGTCTTATGCTTCATGAAAGGGAAAATACACACAGCCAGAGAAATTTCAGGAAAAATCATAGGGAAACAAAAAATAGTGAGCCAATGGAAGAAAGACTGGCATGTCTTGGGGGAGGAAATGAGAAGATAAAGGCAGCGGATTTCAGGTTGAGGCAGAGGAAGCACTAGGGAGTTGAGAATCAGGGTATGTAGAAGCATGGGACACATGTGATGCTGAAAATAAAGAGAACAGGAAAGGCTTTTCTTATAGAGAGAAGCAAATAGGATAGACACTACTACAGATTGCTTTGTGTGAACTCCACAGGGGAGAAATGGGAAAGGTATATTATATGAAACTAATGGAGGCAAAAGCAAAGTGTTGAGACTGTAAATCCCATTGGTGATGAAGCGTACATTCCAAAAAGAACATTGCATGGCTGAGGAAGTTACAACACGAGAAGAAAAAAGCAGCAAGACAAAGTAAAAAAAACCAAGAGGCTTAGCAAGGTAAGCCTTGAAGGATGGAAACAGAAGCTTACAGACTCAGGGATCCAAGTCAGAGTAGGCAGCATAAAATACAAAGAGGAAACAAAAGATTCTACGGGAGGAGCAAGTGGTAACAACCACAACAAAAGGAAGGTTTGTGAACAGAGAAGACAATACATGATTCATGAAGGAACCTTGAGCTGATAGCCAATGCTTGTTGATCTTTTGTATTGTGCCTAATATTTATCTACAGCCTCTTATTTCATCCTTCTAATAGTACAGCATCAGAAGTTTAGGTAAATATTAAAGATGCATGAGAGAGTATTGGTTAAGTTCCTGTGTCTAATTTTACTTGAAGTTCAGTAATGACCAGAGTGTGCCTGAGCCCACACCCACCTCTTCACTTTTAACTTCTGCAGCCATGGAGAGTTATGTGCCTGCCATATGCCAGTAACTAGAGTAAGGCAGTGAGAGTTAGAAAATCCCAGTAGCAGCCCGTATTTATTAGATCAGAGAGCTAAGAAGGGGAACTGACGAGTTACTTTGGCCATGGTTTCAGAGTTTTCACTACATCATAGTAGGCAGAGGGCAGTTGAGTAGAGCAGCTTACAACAAGGCTGATAGGAAGCAATGAGAAAGAATGCCTGTGCTGCCTTCTCCTTAACACCTTTCTTCGAATTTGTTCTCAGCCTATGAGATCATGCTGTGCCCGTTCAGGTTCATTTTCCTTCTTAGTTTATTCTTTCTGGAAGCATTTCCATAGAAGTACCTAGAGCTTAAATTACCTTTTAGGCACTTCTCAATCCAGTGAACTGATGGGGAAAATAAATTTTCTACATTTCTCTACATTTACTTTGATGTTAAGATATAACAGAGATAGGGCTAAAATAATATATTATTATTGCCATGCCTAAAATATACAGTTCACTCCATAAATATTGATTTTCATTATTATATTAGAAATTGGATCCAGAAAAGAAATGCAACTTACGTGAGCAAAGAAAAAAAAATGATTTTTGGAGCTGGAGATCTGGGTTAAGAGTTAAAAATGTACTGCTCATTCAATGGGCTCAACTTCAATTCTCAAATCCCACCATAGGCAACTCACATCCACTGATAACTCCAGTCCCAGGAGACCTGATGCTGTCTTCTGAACTTCATGGACACCTACACTCATGTGGACCAAACCACACCTATGCATATACATGTAATTAAACATGTTAAAAATACATAATTTAAAGATAGATCTCAAAAGACAGTAGAAGAGATAAGTGCAATTACTTTTCTATAAAAGATGTATATGTTTTTCCCCATTCCAACCTTAATTAGAATCATGTGGGTATTTTGAAAGTAGTCATAATGGGTATTTCACAAAGAACTTTGTAAACACTATCAGGAACTTCTATCCTGTTGATTTCATGTAAAGAGAGCCTGTGGATAAAGAGCAATGTCTTTACCACATCTATTAGAAAAATGTATGATTTTAGCTATATTACAAGAAATGGTGTTTTTTTAAATAAATTTTTCTTTCTCACAAATATATGTAAAGAGTTAAACTTGAAGGAATAAATTTACTTTATTGCAAGAGTAAAATTGATTTATTCAGAACAACGTCTTCAACTATTTTATGCAAAAATCAAGGTGTTGAAAGTGATTATATAATCGATGAAGGTGTTTGTCTGTAGTTGGCATTGGACAACAGCCATTCAGACACAAATACTAAATTCCTGAATCGGAGAATAGTTCTGTCGCCAATAGCAGTTTCCAGAGTCAGAACATCAGTGGTTAAAACCTGGTTTTGCCACTTACAAGGATCTGAGGCCAATCAATTAACTTCATTGCTACAATTTTATCTGTAAAATGAGGGTAATAACAATGCTTCTCAGAGGAAGTCCGTACGGCCCAGTGAATCAATACAGGTCAAAAGATTTGTACAGTTCCCTTGACATGAAGACTATCCTCTACATGCTAACCTCCAGAAGTACAAACAGCTAGAAACTGGACCTGGGGAACTGATACAATGTATGTGAAGCATGAATAGGAAAGCCAATTCCTCCTCTCTGATTATCTCAGAATATTAATTGGGATAAAACATTCTAATATATAACTCAAGCATGGTATATAGGGGTACTTGAGCTCTTCTTATGATAGAAGAGGACTGAAAATATAGTTTATAGATCTGTTTTCCAACCTCACCTCCACTCTCCTATATACAGGTAGTAAAAGATAGGTAGACTTTTTGTTCCTTGAATCTGGCTAGTTATAAAATCACTGAGAGGATTTAAATAAAAACATGCTTCCTACTCTTAACCAAGAAGGTATTTTGAAGTCCTTAGGATAACAAGGATCCACAACTACCCCTTTTTCAAAGCTCTCTTACCTACTAACCTTTGATAGTCAGCTTGAACTGAAAGCCACTGAATTAACTCTCTGGCCTGAATTTATAAAGCAAATCTTGTAATATATTGCATCTAAGTTAAGGCCAGCCCCACATGGGCACCTGTACTGTTATTTGGGGCAGCTCTACAACATTTGGGGGCATCACTAACAATCAAGGCTGAGCTCAACTTGGGGTTATTGCCTTCCAGGGAAATTCTTTCCAACGTTGATAAGGTACTGCTCCCATGAGAACTTAATTTCTTTTTAAGTCATTCCTGGATTTCTCCTTGTAATGTTCTGCCATCAGTGCTTGCTATAATGGTCAGTGATATGAAGTGTTTTCTTAGGATATAAGTCACCACACAACCTGGCATTTCAGCAATGCTTAGAACACATGCAGTAAAGCTCAACACAAGCCACATATCCAATTGGAGCACAATGTACCAGCTGCTTTGGTTTGAGAGGTGATTAGAGTTTTAGCTAGACCTTAAAAATATTAAAATTGGAAATTATTTAAAAAGACAAAAATTGAGAGAAGGGAAATAATTAAGCTCCCTGTTCTAGGAAGGAATGAGATTATTGATCTTTTGACTCTATGAAAGAAGAAGTTAGTTGATCTGTACCCCCATGTGATGATGTAGCTGATAGATTAAAGGAAGTCAGAAGCCACTGGAAATGGTATGGTTCATGATCACAACTCAGTCAATAACTGAGTAGAGAGAACTAACTTTCTGAAAGCCTCTTTATATGTCAGTGTTCCACTTCCCTAATCTTATTCCACCTGCATCTGAGGTAACCAAAATTATCCAGTTGACTTATTGTATTTATTATATTTCTTATTGCTGAGACCAAATACCTGACACAAAGTGACTTAAAAGAATAAAGACTTTTAAATATTTGTTTTCTTTTTCAAACTAACAGTGGAAATTTTAGGTACTTACTATGTTCATTGTGGCCCATCAAACACTTTATATACAGTAACTCAAAGCCCCCAAAATTTCTTATATAATTTTCCCATTAGATAATGAAGATTGTGTAGATAAATCATTTGCAAAGTTTTGCACATTAGTGGCAGAGATGAGCTACAAACCCCCATTTCCCCATCAAGTGACATTTCAAAGTGTCAGAGCCTCAGAGATGGGAGAGCAAGGGCTAGAAAGTAGACAGTATTATATTTAAATTATTCCACCAGGCTAATTCCTCATCCATTGATTTATCAGACATTAATTGAATTTCCACTATTTATCAGGAGCTAGGCTAGTGGGAAAGAACATAACTATGGCCTCGAATCTATATCTGAGCAGATTCATAAGGGAAGAAAATAAAAAGTGGTCATAAATTATTTAAAGAAAAGAAAATAACAAACACTCCAAGAAAGTCAGCAGAGAGGTCATCAAAGGTTGGAGGAAGAGTCCGTGACTTTTATTTGGAAAAGAAATTCAAAAAGAGAAAGTGGCATATTAGACATTTTACTATTAAAGGAAGAGTGTAAGCTTTGGATACCAGCAATGGGGAAGGGGAGGTACCTAGAGATGAAGAAGTGTAAGCCCCTGATGAGCCTTAGCTTATTGGAGATCCCCTGAGTGAATCACATGGAGCCTGATCAATGCAAAGAACCTGAGGATTTTTATTTCAGTGCACTGAGGCCATCCTGACCCTCAGGAAAGGAGGCAGCCCTGAAAGACCCCCGAAGGGAGACCCTCACTCAAGTCTCGGGAGAATGGGCACCCAAGGAAACAAGAGAGACCATCTTGATGTAAACACAGGAGGTAGTTTTAATATCGGAGCTCCAGTTGGACTGATACCTCACGCAGGAGACAGAGGGCTCGACCTTGAGGCACAGGGGTTAGGGGTTTTTATAGGAAGGAGGTCTAGGGGAACAAAGGAATCAGCATAGCCTATATATGATTGGATAATTCAAATACCAGCTAGAATACGTGCAGATCAGAGCATAGGGAAATTCCTAAGGGTGGTATTGAGGCAGCAGGGCATCTGGCTGGCCTCCAACCATACCTCATCATTCAGTTGGGTCATCTTGCCCAGACAGGTCCCTGCTTGCCTGAGCCCACCCAGACATGTCGTATCTATCTCTTCTTGGCTTGCTAGTTCCCGGAATGTTCAACAGCTTGCTTGCTCATTCCCAGGCTTATGTGGGCAAGCTTGTGCTGGATTTTCAGACTTATAATTCTTCTACCTGGCCAGCACAGGTCCCAAGCTTTAGTTACTCCTTTTCAGCCCTACACAGCTTGTTCAGTGAGCTTTTATACAATTTTCAGGGCAGCAGCCATTAGACACAATGTGATTGGTAGAACAGTGTGACTTTTTAAACTGATTGGCCTTTAGGGAATGAGGTGGCAAGGACTTCCCTTGTCTGAAGGTGGGCAAAGGTCTATCCAGCAGAATGTCCCCCCACCTGCAGGATGTTTCTCACCCTGTGATCTGAGGAATGTTAATTAGCCTTTCTCTTCCTGAGAGTTCTGCTACCTTCCTTAAGTTCCTGAGCTTAGCTTATTATGGAAATTCCTGGCCTCCTGGTGTTTTTCTGAGGTGTCCCTGTTTACTCAGATCTTACAGAAGCAGCACATGGGTGGAAAAGGCATGATTATTTCCTCATGGACTCCAGGTAACTGAGACTTGTCTAGTTGTCATTACTAAACTGTTATCTTCTCGTGTATTAAATCTAACTTGGATGATACAGGGCCTAAACTCTCATTGTCTAAAGGGACAGTTTCTCCCCTTTGTCTAGTCTTTCCAAACTTTGACCATCCCTATTCTGTCTTTCCTCAACTCCACACATGAACCTTCAACAGGAAAGGAAGACACTTTAATGGCCAAAACAGATAAGCAGAAATACGATGGGGATCAAAGAAACCACAGATCTGAGAAAGATTTATTGTACTTACAATGTAAGAAATGATATAATCCATCTTGGGGAGGAAGGCATAATAGCAAGAACATGAGTCAACTGGCCATATGGTACCAATAGCCTGAAAATGGAGAAGGGACAGGAAGTGGTACTGACATAAGCAAGGTCAAGACTTACAGTAACTGACTTGTTCCACATAATCCCCAGGTAAAGGTCTGTCCCAAGAAACAGGAACACTTGGAAACTAACTGTTCAATCACATGAACCAATATGAACCTTTTCATATTCAAACAATGTGTAAATTCACTATAGTTAAGAGTGTTTGACTTTCTCAGAGCTAAATGTGTAAGAATTAATTAGGACTCAGGCAAACTTGTCCTTATATCTCAGAAACTTAAAGCTATGGGGTTAAGCTTCAGATTAACAGACAGACAAAATGCTTAGATAGTGGCCATTTTCAGAAAAAACTGGGGAAGTACATAGGCATAAAGCAAGAGAGAGTTTAAAGCATATTCAACAACAATGTACACTAGTATTTTTTACAATGTCAGTGATCCTATCCTGCTGTCTACTGGCTAATATACTCTACAGGGACTTCAGCGGATCTAAGAGAGGTTCACAGGAAGTGGAAACCACGAGAATTACTGGTAATTCACTGTTTGAATCCTCCAAGGAACTAAAAGACAAATTTTTGTTTTGCTTTATTTTATCTTGTGTTTTTGTTGTTGTTGTTGTTTTGTTTTATTTTGTTTTAGGAAAGGGATTCCTCTCACTCCTTCCCCTCACTCCCATCTTCTGCATAATGTTTGACCTAGATTGTATTTCTTTTCAATTGTTGTTGTTGTTGTTTTGGTTGTTGTTGTTATTATTATTATTATTATTATTATTATTATTATTATTATTATTAGCCATTGTGGTCTTGATACCATTCCACTCCTGCGGTTGTCAATATTATTACTGCCGCAGTGTCTCCTTTACTGAAAATCAGCATGATGGCATAGGAACAGACAGGTTTGATTTAGAGCCAGACCATGCTTCTCACTGTCCTCATGATATGAAAAAGAACAAAGAGCTAGCAGAGAGATTAGCTCAAGTTTGTTGTGCCAGTGTACCTGTTGCCAGAGATCACCTAATTTTCTAGAAATTTTACATTATCCCCTTGGACCAACTCACATCTCTCTGGGGAATGGGATAATTGTCTCATCTCTCTTTACCTTTTGACATCTGGATTGCTACTTCAAAAATCAAAACAAAAAGTAGTTTGTTTGCTGGTATGATAGCGGATGATTTCTAAATGATATGTTCTGTTTAACAGCACTGTCGTTTCTAGAAATGCACCACTGCCATGTCATGAATCTTTGAATTTCAGGCACAAAAATAGGGGAAGAAGACACTGTGTCACCACATTACACAACTGCCAGTAACTTCCTAGGCAACTCTTTACAACAGTGACATTCTAGCTCTGATGTTGTAACAGGCTAGAATGTTTGCCTATTTCTGGAAAGGGTGGAGTTACTCAATTCCCAGGAAGTCTTTATAACAAAACAAGTAAGTCATATTACTTCAAGTCTGATTTAGAATTTCCTCAGTGTCACGGAGCCAGTTCATATAAACATCAAGATAAGAAGTCATTCTTCCTCAATCTTGTGTCCCCCAAAAGTAAACTTAGTGCTTAATCCACTTGTATTCATGCTGTTTTCCATATTTCATAAAATTAGGACGTTAAAAATGTTAGCATATTTAAGTGAATGCTTACTCCTGCTATCATGTGTTTGAGTAAATATTTAATATATTATCCTTGACTGATGGGTTAGCAAATAAAGACAGGGTAGTGATAAATGATTGTCAGAGTCGGATGATGTCAACCAAGTGTTTGGCAGCTACACAACAACTGATACTATACTCTATTATCGCTGTGTTATGAACATATTTCAACTTGCTTTATCTCAGATTTATTCTTTTTATGCATGTCATTCTTGAGTTAAGGATTTCCTTTCTTATTATGTCATGGTCTGTCATCAGGGCTCTTATTGTAATATTTTCAGCTATAACACAACATCTTCTATACTCCTTATTTACTTCTCCTATAACCTTCATGTTTGTATAATACATATGTGCATGATTCTCTCTCTCCCTCTTCCTCCCCCCCTATCTCTGGGCAAATAACCTTAACTATATGAAACTTTGGGAGTATGATTTTATCATTATCTCTGTCCCTTCATGCAGCAATGCAGCTTCTCAACAAATGTTAGATGGCATGAAAAACAAAGAGAAGAAAACTTCCTAGGAGCAAAAGAACTTTATATCTGTCTGTAAATTCCTCTGCTAACAAAAACTTAAAGGAATCTATTACCCCTATTTGAAGGAGAGGGGGGAAAAAAAGCATATAGTGTTAGGCAGGAAATCAGCATGAACTGCTTGATTCCCAGAGCTGAAAGTATTCTTTCCAATATAGTGAGATAAAATGCATGTTAGCTATCCCATGCCAAAAAAATAAATAAAAGGTTATAGAGTTAACAAAAGTAAAGAGAGGGAAAAGTGCAAAGAAAGAAAGAATAAGCACAAAAGAGAAGTTGGAATTCCTATGCATAAGGTTAATAGGAGAAAGAGAATTTATAGAGACAGGTAAAAATGGAACAAGAACCAACTTAGTGCCCACAAAAGTGTAAAGTGTGTCCTACATATGGCGCAAAAGATAAAGGTATTTTCTACCTTGTCTTACAATCAGAATTCGCTTCCTTGTACCTATGTGATGGCAGGAAATATCCAACTCCCATAAATTGTACTGATATCCTTTGATTGATTCAAGTGGTCTATGATGTACACATGTGTGTATGTGTGCACATGTGCCCATGCCTACACAATATTGGAATGTAAGCAGGAAAAGAAAGTATAAAGAATAGAAGATGGTGGTGGTGTGTGACCAGAGAACATAACTGAACTTGTAATTACTGGATGAGCATGCTGCCAGAGCTGAGAGATTGGTATAAACAGGAACATAGATCTTGGGAAGAGGTAAACTGACTGAGGGCATGTGCCATAACTAAGAAAAGGACACTGGAAGGGAAGTTCCTGGGATGCTAGGATGCCTGGCCTAGGTCTGTGTACAGCCTACATAGCTTGGGCAATCAGACAACATTAAAACTAAAACATAAAGCAGGAAGAAGAGTGAACAGAGCTCTCTGCTGTCATGAATCTCCAACGGTAAAATTTATGCAGAGTTTACTCTGAGCTGACAAGAATTCACAGATGGTGAGAGTCACAAGGGTTCAGATGGCACTTCCATAGCTAGCAGTGTAGGAACCTATGATATATCACTTTAAATGTCAAACGTGGGAAACAAGGATAATTGCAAGCATTAGTCCAAGACGTGCTTGGATTTAGACAAACTGTATTTCTATCCTTAAGATTATTCAAAGTGGCCGAGTTTAAAAAAAAAAAAAAAGCACTGCTAAACTCTAAGATAATCTTGTGAAAATGGTGCAGATGATTAATTTACAAGCTTCTTAATGCATATGCATAATGGAAGGTGTTTTCGGGATTATGTGATTTGACAAAAGAGGTACATATCATTTATGGTATTTCAATTGCACTCTGTTGAATTTTCTTGAATTCTCAGCCTTACTTGACTCTCAAAGCTATCATACATATGGCTGTACAAATACTCTCACATTGTAAACAATATATCTGAACATGTGGTGAAGAGATCCAGGAACTGGCCTTCTTATATTACATTATCACTGGTTGCAGCAGTTAACCAGCTGTCCCTACTGATTCCATAGTACTTTGTCTACGTTCAACTGTTCTTAGATAAATTCTTTTCAGGAACGGAGGAAAGAGTGAAAATTACTAATGTTTGATCACTTACTAATTGATGAAAGATTCTTCTAGTCCTTGTACACTATAATGAGGTTACAAATATTAGAACCACAGTTTAGGGGAGCAAAGGAGTTGCATGGCAGCATTACTGTTCTAATTACAGAATAATATTGTGGGGATGGATATTTATTTCATCTTTGCGGTTTTACAAATGTAAAGACTGTCTTGCAGAGGTGAGTATGCAAGAAGGATAACCTGAACTTCAGCCCATCATCTGACAGGGAGTTGCTTCTTTTTCTTTGGGGATAGCCCAGGTGACACCTTCAATTTTCTCATAATTTACTTATTTGTTCACTTTACACCCCAATCTCAGCGCCCCTCCTCCCAGTGTCCCTCACATAGTCCCTTCCCCATCCACCTTCCCCTTCTCCTCTGAGAACGGCTCCCAGCCCTTGTGTATCATCTGACCCTGGCACATCAAGTCACTGAAGGACTAGGTTCATGCCTTTCTCACTGAGGCTGGACAAGGCAGTTTAATTAGGAGAACAGGATTCACAGGCAGTCAACAGATTCAGGGACAGCCCCTGTTGCAGTTGTTGAGGAACTCATACTTGAAGACCAAGCTGGACATATGCTACATATGTGTGGGGTCCAAGGTCCTGCCCATGTTCACTCTTTTCTTTGTGTTTCAGTCTAAACGGATGAGTTTGAACTTGGGACAGTCATTGATTGGCGACTCCTTCAGTCTCTGCTCCATTTCTGTCCCTGTGTTTCTTGCAGACAGGACAAATCTTGGGTTATAAGTTTGGCGAGTGGGTTGGTGTCTTTATCTCTCCACTGAGGGATCCTAGTTGGCTAAAGGAGGTAGTCACTTCAAGTTCCACACCCTTCGCTGCTAGGAGCTCTTAGCTGAAGCTAAAGTCACTCTCATAGACTCCTGGGAGCATCCCCCGTGGCAGGTCTCTGGAACATTACACAGATGGACATCACTGCCCTGCCAGCTGCCAATATCGATCCCTAGTCCTTTCTCCTGTCTCTCCACATCTGCATCTCCCTAGTAAATTTTGTTTTTTCCCCTCTAATAAACTCATATTCTAGACACACATGTATTTTTAGAGAGGTCCTTATTTACCAGTCATAAATCATGATAAGGAGAAAAAAAACAAGCACATTAACCATTAAAAGAAAAAATACACCCATCTTATTTGCAAGGAAACCATGTGGTCCTACCTCCTTGTGCCATTCTAGGGGTATAATACTTGAACTCAGAGGGAGTTTTCTAGTGGTTAATCTGCTCCCTGAAAGGCACAATCAAACAGACCCTAATTCAGTGAATGGTAGAAAGGAGGCTCCCTACACTTAGCAGTGCTGCTCTCAGGCCACAGCCCTTGCTGCAGAAGATGAGGAAGAGTAAAGGCTCAGCAGGACCCTGCAGTGAGCTGAGCATAGCATTAAGCAGAGATTCCTCCCCACAGTTTATTTCAAAAGTGCTTTTTGCAAGTAGTAAGTTCCTCCCGCATGTGTTTCCCACTGGGGAGCCATAGACTTCTCCAGAAGATTCAGGGTTGCGAGTTTAAAGGTCAAAATGACTGAATTTGAGCTATTAGTGCTCACTGCCTTACCTCCCCTCAACAGGAATGAAAAGGGATTCCTGAGAAGACTGACAATTACGTGGTAATTGTACAGGAGAGCCTGGCGCTTTACAGAGAAAGCCATTTGTAGCAGCTTTGTATGTCAGTGACAAGTGAATATTCAGTTTGCAAATGGGAGGGAAATTAGACTTGTTATGTTTGGGGTTGATAAACCAATAAATGAAAGCTGTCAACAGATGCCCCAGAGCGTCCATGACAGACGATGATACTATTCTGATATACACTTATGTTGTATCTCAATGTCCACAGGGGATGAAGAAAGCAACACATAATGTGGAAACAAAGGGAAGTCAATGATTGTCAGATTATAGCGTCTATGTGGATGTTTGAAGATTACATCAAGCTGGACAGATTCTTCTACAGGGGTCTGATCAGATAGGATTCAGAAGAATCAACTACACAGTGTAAAAGCATAAAATCATCACTCTAATTCTCAAACAAAGTTTCTAGCAAGAGAGATAATAAAAGCAGAAACATCCATAATTAAATAGAGTCAAAATCAACAAGTGGTTCTTCAGCCTGGTGAGCTTTACCATCTTGTCACATTCCTATTTTTATGATTTCTCTTGCAAGATCTACTTTAAACTTTATGATGTCCTTGGTGAAAATAAAACACAAATACAGGCTTGGAGACAATGTTATGGTAGGTGTTATTTTAAGAGCGACACATACATACAAAATTACATTGCATACCTTCTTTTACCTTTGAGGTCTGAGAACATTAAAGACATTTCCAACCTCCATAGAAGAACATTGTTATTCCTCCCAACACAGCCTCTTAAACATTGAACTCCTCACTTATTTCAAGATACAGCTTGAAATATCCCTTGAACAGAAAACCTGTTCCTTATAGAGGATCTGAGATGACCTTGAAGAAAGGCTTTACCCTACAGACAAAGTTAATTTCTAGTCTTGGGAAAAACAGACCATGCATTTCCATCTTCTTTCTGGGCCATGAGAAGATAGAGAAGCAGGATTTGGGTAGAGTCTTGCTTGGTTACCTCTGGTCAGTCATAGCTTGTTTGTTATAGGTGAAACAATATTGTTATGTAAGACAAGAACTGAAATTGGCAACCAACTGGCTTTGATTTAATTACACGGTGTGATAGTTTCTTAGGAGCAAACAATAGGATCCTTTCTCCTAAACACAGGTTTAATTTTCAACAAAATACTTCTCACATAAATACCATGTTGTCTCGAAACCCTTATTGTCATTCCCAGAATTGTTTGCAGCCTTTCAGAAACGCATTATTTTATAATTATAATCAACACTATTAGAACAGGACAATTTGTGCCAAAAAGCACATTTACACTTAGCACTGTCACAGGAGAGACCATCTTCATTTCCATAGAAATCAAGGAAGGTCACATACAATGCCTTTGGAATCTTCAATTTCAAGATGGTAAGGGAGTTGGTGACCTTGTCCACAGGATTCTCTGGTTAGTGAGAGAATCACCACCCCCCCCCCAGCAGAAAAAAGCCCAGACACTGCAACAGTCTATTGTGTGGTAAAAAATTAGCAGTCCTGAATATCTGGCTTACTTGGATTTTAATCTTCCAATTGGAGAATTTGCTCTTTGCTCTCAGTTTCATTGTATGGGAAATGACAATGTGGCTAAGAGTTGCATCAGAAGGCAATTTTTGTAATTAAACTAAAACAGTCTCATGTACGTATCAAATATTTGGCAGACAGAATTTATTATGATGATTATTAATACATTATAAGTTATAGGATACAGGACAAGTTATCTATTCTCTCTGGGCACCCATTTCTGCATTTTGGCTAAGTGAACTCTATCAAGATGGTATTGCCTATACCTGAGCCTCTGGAACTTTAGGGACTATGTAACGATCACATACATAAAAGAAGAACTGGAATTGCATATCCCCTTCCACTCTGAAGGACATGCCCAGGGCATTCGGCTTAACTTCATTAAAAATAAACAATGTTTGGACTTTGTTCATTATAAACTCTGGAAACGGGAACATTTGACTCTGCGTCTTCAGAGCACTGACGCTCCTTGCCTCTTTTTCTATTCTTTCTCAGAGATGACTCATTGGCTGAGATCATATGCATGGGATCTCTTGCTTTAGGAGGTTTACAGGATCCTAGCCCACTAAATTAACTACATGCCAGGCTTGATCTTTCTCATTCTGGCATGTGATCCTAATAAAAGGTAAATTAAGAGCTGTGCTGAGTCTCCCCAGAATGATTTCTTTTGTCCTCATAGTAGCCTAGTCGTGTACTGTAGAATGACTCTCAAGCCCTAGGCAAGCAAACTGAAATTGGTATGTAAACATCTTCCAAATTACCACGAGAAGATACCAAACCAATATCACCTCCTTGCCTTTTCTAGAAGAATCGTTAAGTACAGAAGGCACTTTAATATATCCTTCAAAATTTTGCACTCTCCTTCTTTAGTAAGAATGAGAAGAATTGATGATGGAAATATATAAGAAAAACTCTCCAATCTCTTAATTTTCAATGCATCTGCAAAATAGATGCTTGAATTATGAGTAGTAAGTTGAAATGCTTTGGATCCTTTACATTAACAAAGCTAAATAAAGGCACAATGGTACCATTAGGAAATTCCATCAAAACAACATACTCTACTGCTTCAGACAGTCCAACTTAAATTTCATATCAAGGTGAACTGAAAAGTCATTGTTATTAGATGTTAGCAGCTTAAGGACTTCATTGAGTTGGGTTCTAGTGAGAAGTCTCTGCCATTTAATGAAGGTTTGAAAGAATGCTCAATTAAGAATCATATGGCAGAAGAAATCCTCAAGTGAAGAATGTTGGGAAATTGCTATAAAGACAGAAACAGCTGGTCCTATTAGTCTCCTTGTTTGCTTGGGTGCATTAGCATAAGAGGAAGCCTCCTGGAAAGGAGTTTATCCCATCGGAAAACAGAGCTGAATGGTGGGGACTTAGTCCATAGTTACAGAGGAAATTATTAACTCCAAAAACTGTCTTCATAGTCCACAGTGCCTCTGTCAGCTCCTCAAAGTTCTGGCTTTGAATCCTCATAATAGCAAACAATAAATAAATAAAAATACAGAACACTGGTATTCATATCTTGACATAAAAGGAAAGAAAACAGTAGGAAACTATTTGATGAAGTCAGTTGGATATCTAGTTTTTCCCATTTAATGCCTTGTGTACTTTGGATGTGTTAAGAATAAATTTAAAGCCTTTATTTTCTAATGTAATTTTGTGAATGTTCCTCAAATTGGTATAGCATGCAGAATTTAATCAAACATCATATATAAATTAACTGGATAAGATTTTAAAGTAGCCAGTAGAGAAAACTATTGTTAGAACTGCCCCTTCCCCAAACACACACCTTGTACAAATTTTTAGAATACATGGTTTCAAGCAACCAAGTGAAGAAGGAATGTGAAACATCCATACAAGTAACAGACAAGGAATGCCACAGCTGTGAAAACTAAGTTGACAGCTAAGATCCCACAGGACTTTACATCCTTAACTGGGACATATGGAGGACAACAGCACACCATGAAAACATGCATTAACGATCCACCAGTTCTTCACTTAAAGAGATATTATCTGTTTACTTTGTCAAGGATGATGCTCAACACCAGGGAAGCAAATGTGGTGGTTAAGATATGGCCCCAGCCTTCCAACTTCCCCCTTGAGTGCCTAGGAACACATATGAGGACTGTCTCAAGTCCATGCATGAGATTCTAGTGATTTCTAATGATTTCTCAAAAGGCTGTAGAATCAAAGAGGAAGCTAGGGCAACACATATGAATAGAAGCTAAGTCAAAAAGAAACTATCTACTTTAGTCATAGGGATTGCCATTGTCCTACAGACTGGGAAAACAAATGTGACCAAAATGTCATTGAGAAGGCTACTCAGTGCTTCTCTCTGACTAGCCATAAGAAAGCCAAGAGGGAGACTCATCCACAGAGCTACCCTTTAACATTATATTTGTTAGTTTGTAATGGCCTAAAAATAAATACATGAGCTTCATTTTTTTTCTTAGGGTGACTAGCTCTCAGAGAGATGAAGCCCAAGTCACATAACTGATATGATCTGAAAATGAGTTCAGGAATTCTCCAATAGTCACACTATCTAAAATTCCAGATTTCTAGAATTAAGCCTGGAATACACAGCTAAAACTTTTATTTTCTTTCTTTCATTTCTTTCTTTTGTCTCTGTTTCTTTCTTTTGATTCACCTCATTGCTCCTATATATTTTGTTGAAAGCTCCCCAAGCCCTTTATGGAAAGAATTGTTATAAATAAACCACTCTGTGCATAATGCATGCATGCATATGTATTTGCTTGATGACTCATGGTTTAAGCTGAAAAACCCTGACTGGCACTAACCACATAGAGAACTGTGGCAGTTTCACTTCTTTTTTTTTCTAGCTTGGAGCATGAAGCAATGGGCTAGAGTGCACAGGAGTTTCTCTGAGAGGGAAGGGGCGCAGGCTGTCGCCTTGCCTCTTGTGGGCTATTTGGCTGATTGACAAGACATTTACTGCATTAGAATTTGGGTTTTATATCAGAAAAATAGGGAGATTCTTGATCTGCTATTTCACATGACTAACAAGGACAAATAATTAGTTGGCTATGTTCGAATTTGAATGGAATTTCAAAAACTGTAGGCATCTTAATTAATATTAATAACTCTATTCTCTTTCAAGCATATTGTTTAAAATAGATATGAAGAATACATACCAGGGCTGGTTTTCTTTTGTCTTCTTCCATTGTTCTGCATATCATTTCTTTCCATCTTTGCTCACATCATCAAAAGTTCCTGAAATGCCCGTTCCATCTATGCCTGGCATATTTCACTTACAATAAAAGAACTCCGCCTTTATCCATCTGGTCACAAATAACAAGTTTTGCTTCTTTTCCAAGGTCAGATCACACTCTACTGCAAGTAGGTAGCATACTATCTCTATGCATTAACCTTCTAATGGACATTTGGGTTGTTTCCATAATTTGAATATGATGAATATTGTCATAATGGACAAAGAAATCCAATTTGCTTATTTGTTTGTCTAGTAAAAAATGTTTGTTAGATCTTGTAATAGTTCTACTTTGGTTTCCTTTATCAAAAAAA